>VRLP01004118.1:0-53421 GCA_009660295.1 Lophius piscatorius
TTGTCCTGCTGGAAGGTCCAACCACGACCCACTTTAAGGTTCCTGACAGGCTTTTAGGTCTTCATCCAGTATCTGCTGGTGTTTGATGGAGTCCATGGAACCAGGTCTTTAACAAGATGTCCAGAACCTTTGGAAGAATATCAGCATCAGAGATCCCCCACCAGACTTCACAATGGGTATGAGGGGCTTTCCTCTATGGATTTCTTTCTTGTTAGACCACACCCATCTTAGATGTTTGTTCCCACAAAGCTCTACTTTGGTCTCATCTGACCTCTGACCTTGTTCCAGTGAAAGTCCCAGTGGTGTTCTTCAAACTGTAGCAGCGTTAGCTTGTAGCAGCGTTAGCTTGTGTGTGGACGACAGCAGAGGCTTTTTTCTTGCTACCGTCCCAAACAGCTGGTGTTGGTGTCGGCGCCATCTGATGGTGGTTATGGAGACTTTCTGACACCTAGTTTCATCTGACCTCTGACCTCTCTAGCTGTGATCCTTGGAGTCTTTATCCAGTCCAACCATCCTCCTCACAGTGTGTGGGGTCAGTTTACAGACACGTCCTCTTCCAGGTTGATGTCTAACATCTCCAGTCTCTTTAAACTTCTTCATTATTGATCTAACTGTTCAAACTGACATTCTGAACTGCTGAGAGATGTTCTTGTCTCCATTGTCTGATTTGTGCAGCTCTACAACTTTTCTTTGCTCCTCATTGCTGTGTTCTCTGGTCTTCATCATGGTGAAGAACCTCAGAGAGAATCAGGCCTGTGTCACCTCATATTTATACCCCAGTCAAACAGGAAGTACCTGTTCACCACTTCAGAGTTCCTGCTCACACAGGTGAAGATACAAATATAAAACAGGACTGGAAATATGCTTCACACATGTTTTAGAGAAAAATGTTTGTTTTATGTTATCCATGTCTTTTTTTTATGTTGTTACGTGAGTTAGAGGTTATAATTTTGTGAATGGAGGGAAATGTAATTACAATAGACTTTATAATGAAGTTTATGAAAGTCTAAAACAGCGATGATGTCACGCCGTACCTCTGAGACACTTCACCACCACAGAAGAAGAGGTTCCATCACTCCTCTTCAGCAGACCTTTACAAATGGGGCCGTAGCAGCCGGCCTGCCAAAACTCTAATCCCCCAAGGACGAACTCCTCAGGGAGTTCCCAGGAACACAGAGCGTTGTGGACCGAAGGAGTTCTGACAGAATCTGCACTCGTGTCGTCGCTCGGCCGGCCTGTTAGAAAACACCACCAGAGACAAATTAACATCAGCCATGACCCGTTCTCTCATGTGAACAAGAACTTCCACCCCTGCTGTCCCATATTTTCATGTTTTAATCTAAAAATAAACTGTCGAGTGCTGAAAGGAAACGGGACAAACAAACATCTGAGTGACAGAAAACAAACACGGCTTTTAAGGGATAATTGGAGTTGTTGGTTATTTAATACCAATAAACTGAAGAACAGGTTCCGACTGGACTGGACCCAGCCAGACCAGATCACTACCAGCCCGGTTCAATCACATCATCTCTTCAGAAAGCAGGAGGTTGGCTCTGGGGTCTCACCAGTGGCACACTATGCCAAAATCAGTAGATATTCCAGACGAGATGAGGTGGAGATGTTTGGGACTACACAGATTCACAGTGAGACCCGATAGAAGATAATGGAGAGGATTGGGAACAAGAGTGGACCCTCACAGAAGTTGTCAACTTTCAAGAATTCCTCCAAGAAGGCTCAGTCAGGAAGTCACTAATACGATCCAAAGAAAACATCCAAGAGACTGGAGGCCTCCCTCACCTCCACAGAGGTCAGAGTTCATGGCTCCAATCGTCCAACGACACAGGATGAAAAAGGCATCATGGGAGAGTGGTGAGGTGACAGGCACAGCTAATCCAGAAGAACATCAGAGCGGGTCTGATAACACCTTGATGACCCTCAGCGCTTCTGGGAGAATCTTCTCTGGGCTGATGAGGATGGTGATGATGATGATGAAGACCGGAGTCCTGTTCCATCTGGTGGAAACCAAACACAGCATTCCAGAAAAAGAACATGGAGGTGGCAGTGGAATGTTGTGGAGATGATCTGCTGCTTCAGGATCGGGATGGCTCGTCATCACGGAGGGAAACATAGATTCTACTCTCTGTCCAGAAAATTCTGAAGGGGAATGCCAGGTCATCAGTCTGTGAGGTCATCAGTCTGTGAGGTCATCCGTCTATGAGGTCATCCATCTGTGAGGTCATCCGTCTGGGAGGTCATCCGTCTATGAGGTCATCCATCTGTGATGTCATCAGTCTGTGAGGTCATCCGTCTGTGAGGTCATCAGTCTATGAGGTCATCAGTCTGTGAGGTCATCCGTCTATGAGGTCATCCATCTGTGAGGTAATCCGTCTGTGAGGTCATCCGTCTGTGAGGTCATCCGTCTGTGAGGTCATCAGTCTGTGAGGTCATCCGTCTGTGAGGTCATCCGTCTATGAGGTTATCCGTCTGTGAGGTTATCCGTCTGTGAGGTCATCCGTCTATGAGGTCATCTGTTTGTAAGGTCCTGCAGCGAAACAATGATCCCAAGCAGAACAGTAAGTCCACTTCTGAATGGATCCTACTCAGAGTCTGGACCTGAACCCTGTTGAGATGCTGTGGTGGGACCTGAGAAGATCAGTTCCTGCTCACAAACCCTCCTAGGGTTGCTGCACTGAAGCGGTTCTGGAGAGAAGACTGCCAAAAATCCCTCACAGATCTCACAGAGTAGAGTGACCTCCAGCTGTCAGGTGGGTTTGGTTGCAGATGTTACTGCTGAAGGAGGAACATCTAAAGATCAAGTTCAGTTTGTGACCCAGAAGATAATATAAAAGCCGAAGGAACCACGAGGGGGTCCAACACTTTTTCACAGCATCATACATTTTGCACTCCATACCATTTGTGCTATTAGTTTGGGTTCTTTGTACTCTTCCTTTGTTCTTGTGGAGACTGCAGAAGATCAGAACCACCACCAACACTGTGCTCAGAGCCAACAGAGAGGGGATGATGATTAGAGCGAGTGGACCCGATGACTCCTCATCTAAACAAGGGGCGACAGAAGAATCCGGCGAAGAATTAAAAACATGAAGGAGGGGAATCCGATAACATTGAATCAGAGCCGTGGGTCCGACTCACAGCACGTGGGGGGGGAGGTCTCGTTACCACATCCACCGGGAGCGGCTGGCATTTCTCACATCTGGCAGAAATCATAAGACGAGATGAAATTCAAATAAATGTTTATCAGAGGCTCCAAGAAGTGACTTCAATCTGAAGAAGTTCAGCCGTTCTGCTGTAAACGTTCCTCCTACCTGATCCCTGCCGCCACAACGATGGACTGAACACAAGTTTTCCGTGGAGGTGAACAGCAGCAGAGGAGTTCTGTTGGTCCGCAGGCCGTTATCAGCTGCTGTCAGGAACGGGCCTGAGCTCCGCCCGTGTGCCTGCGAGGACGCTGACCTTAGAGGTCGGTCGGAAAGTTACCCAATGTTGATGATTAACAAACCAGCAGGAATGATAACATTTATACGTTTCAAGCTCACGTGGATTAAACTGCGATCAACGCGCTCCCAGAAACGACGCTTCAGATATCACAGGAGAATTCTGGCAGTGACTCATCAGACAAGGAAAAGAGGAGTATTTTAGAAAAACAGTAAGCCACAAGGGAAGTCTTATTAAATCTAGTCCTACGCTGTTGTCCCAGACAGCAGGGGTCAGTCCCCCAAAAGCCCCCCAATCCCCTCCATTGTACAAGTAACCCCCCTAATTGAACTCTTTAATTTAAATGTGTAATGTGTTAAAGTTATAGTGTTTTTCATGAAAAGAAAATTCCCCTCAGTGAGTAAAATATGAACTGTTGGAGTAATGATGCATAGTTCATATGCATCAACATTTGGACTAAAAGAGATCAATGGTTAGAAAACCATGTCAGAAAAAGGTGTTTTTCATAAAAAAAATAAATTAAAAAGTGCCCCCTGATGATAAAGTATGGACTAGCAGAGAACAGAACATCTGTGGGATGTGCCGTGGACCTCAGAACCTGAAGGAGCTGGAGAGGCTGTTATTGTGGCAAAAGGGGGCGGGTCTAAATATTCAATGCAATAATTGTGGCAAACATGTTTTAGAGAAAATATTTCTTTTACGCTGAGAATGTGATGTTTTTAAAATGTTGTTTGAGTTAGAGGTTAGGTTTATTTACGTGTGCCAATACTTCTGGAGGGAACTGCAAATGATCTAAATACTTTCTCCACCACACGGCCCGTATTTTAAACATTAAAACCACACGAGGGCACAATTGTGCCGCAAAAAAGAGTAGATTTCTGTGTACTTAAGGCAAACAAACAACACACAACTCGGATAATTAAGTCCAATAATCTCTGAAGTTTCAGGCCACGCGTCGTTACAAACATCAGGAACGCCCTAAAATACGAACGCAAACTATCCCGAATTTAAAAAACGTGTGAACATGAGTCTCAGTGGCGGAAACGCCGCTTGGGAACAGAAGACCCGCCTTTCCCCGTTCGCTATTGGTCAAAATAAGACCGCGTAACACCAGCCTCCAGTCTCTGATTGGATAGAATACACGTCAATCATGGAGCAACAAGGAAGAGGGTTTAAAAAAAAAGTTATGGAATGGGGCTTCAACGGATCTGATCTGTTTCGAACAGCTGCGTGATTTGTAAGTGAGAAAAAAAATCCACACAGCGTCTCTCGAGAAGAAGGGGAGAAGAAACAGTTCCTCAGGGAGAAGAAGAGGCGGGCTTTCGTCTTTGAAAGGACAAGAAACCGCTCGGTTGAGAGAAGGGTCAGGTATGTTTTTCCGTCTCCAAGGACTGCCTCGCTGATGTCACGGAGGAGGTGGAGGACAGGTGCGCACCGGAAAGTTGTCCCTGCTAATCTCGGATGCGGAAAGGATAATCACGCTCGCTTATCTCGCCGGACCCCAGTTTTTGAAGTTTAAGGGAATTTCCAGTGGGACGTTGTGTGGTGTTTTAAAGTCTGAAGGGGATTGTAACGCACGCGGTTGGAGCTGTCAGCCTTCGTCGCGCGCTCAGACAGCGGTGTTCGCGCGATCCAGAGTCTGCTCTGTTCTAACCTGGACGTGAAAGGCGCGAAGGAAGCTTCTGCTGCAGTTATTTACATCTACGTTGCCGAGGAGTGGTGTGGGGTGTAGGACCGAGCCGCCACAGCATCAGAACCAGCAGCGATCTCCGCTTCAATGCGGCACTGACGCAGCTGTTCGCGCAGCCCGCCCGCAGACAGGTGATGCTCGGGTAACCCGATGGAAGGATCTAACACTAACTGGGAAAAGGGAGTTTCGTTCTGACTTAGTTTTGTACATTTTTTTAACCCTGGGATGGAATACATCGCGTAAAAGCAGCTTCAACTTCTCCAATCTGCGATGGTTTCCCTGTGCGTCACTGTGTCTTAAGGATCTGAAGGCAGTTTTACGTGAAAGGACCCCCGTTCTTGGACCCCCCCTCCAGGGCGAAGAAAACCGCCGACAATGTCCAAAACGCTGAAGAAGAAGAAGCACTGGTCGTCTAAAGTACAGGAGTGCTCGGTGTCGTGGGGGGGCTCAGGGGAGCTGGTGACGGTGGTGGAGGTGCAAGGAGGCGCGGAGCTGGGAGAGTTCCCCTATGTCGGAGACGTAGTCCCGGATGCGTTAGTTTGTCACGCCGGGAGGCCCCCCAGCAGCGGGGACGTTCTGCTGGAGGTGAACGGCACTCCCGTCAGCGGACTGACCAACCGGGACACGCTGGCTGTCATCCGCCACTTTCGGGAACCCATCCGTATGAAGACGGTGAAACCAGGTTCGTGCCCGATTCCTTACTCCCCCGGTTATACTGTCCGTGTGTGTGAAACTCTTTAAATGGTTTATTACAACCCACAAAAACATGAATGATTGACAATCTCAGCCTGCTATAAATAAATGGGCGGGGCTTCATCAGGTGTGCAGCCTAACACCTGAGTCCCCCCCCTTACCTGCAGGGCAGTGTGGTGAGGAATCATGTTTTTGCACATATACATTTTTTTCTCTTCCACCAGTTTAAGCATGTTTTTATCCATATATAACGAGCATTCATAAGATTATAACCTCTCCGTATATATTAATGTCAGAGTCAGGGATATTCTGATACAGTCAGATCCTTCGTGTGAACGAGAGAACGCAAAATCTCTGACATGGATCATTCTCAAATTGTATACCTTCATTGACTTTAGTGTGAGGAAGAACTGGGTTGATTTTGTTAGAGGTCGGTTGCATATTTCTGACACTAGGGGGAGTTTTATCTTTAAAGTTTTCAGTCCTTTTTTTTTTTAATGCCACAAAGATAGTTTTGGAAAGAACTTCTAGTTTTGGTGTCTCCTCGTGTTTTGGTACGCAGACAGTTTTTTTTTTTTTTTCCAGCGGTGCCTTTGCTGCGGTCCAATCCCAGCTGACGGCATCAGCCATGCTGCGTTAGAGCGCGGCCGCGACCTCAGCCGCCGACGGTCATCCACATCTGTGTTCTGTGTCAACGCTCTAACCCATGCACAGTGGTCACACACACACACACACACACACACACACACACACACACACACACAGTCTTGGCATCATATCACCTTAAAGTCGGGGATATTATGGAATTGGAATCATCATTTGGAATTGTAGTTTTATAGCTTACTGATGTGACTGTGAGGAAGAACTGGATTGATTTGGGGAAAGGTGAGTTGCATATATTTCCGCGGCTAGGGGGAACTTCATCTGCAAAAAGTTTTTGAGCCATAATTAATCAACTGTTGGTCAGATTTAGTGCAGATTAATGGACTGGAGGATATATTTATAATATGTTGTTTAAAAAAGATTCTGTTACTCCACAAAAATATGTCCTAAATGGCTCAAAGCAATCTGTCTTTTTATATATATATATATATATATCTATCTATCTATCTATCTATCTATCTATCTATCTATCTATCTATCTATCTATCTAGCTCTCTAGCTCTCTAGCTCTCTAGCTCTCTAGCTCTCTAGCTCTCTAGCTCTCTAGCTCTCTAGCTCTCTAGCTCTCTAGCTCTCTAGCTCTCTAGCTCTCTAGCGCTCTCGCTCTCAAAACCGTCAGTCCAGTCGTGTCTACATTTATCTCCTACGAATCCAGGAAATCTGTTTTGTTTTATTCCTGAGCTCATAAAAACAAGTTAATTGTATTTATCTTCATCATTGAGTCACTGTGGGATCTGATCCTAGAACAGACTGACGTCATAAACAGTTAGGTTGAGTCACTATGGACTGATGGAGATTATTCATTATTAGATTATTACTGGTTAAGATTTCATTTGATGTGGTTCAATCAGGGGGATTGATGGTACAACGCAGGGGACTGAGGGATTGCCCTCAGTTAAAATTAGCTGCGTTGTTGTGTTTGCAGCCGCATACCGTCCTTCGGTCTCTGTGTATTTGTATCCTCTCTGTGTATTTGTATCCTCTCTGTGTATTTGTATCCTCTCTGTGTATTTGTATCCTCTCTGTGTATTTGTATCCTCTCTGTGTATTTGTATCTCTGTTTCCTCTCTCATGATTCATTCACGCCTCATCCATGATGGATGGCTGCTCTGTGTCAGGTGGTGGTTGCGGTGGCTGATGGAGGGATCAGATGTTAGAGGGATTAAACTGGTTTCTCCTCACACACACAGAAAGTAGTTGATCTTTGGAGTTTGTTGTTAACTGAAGGTTTGTTTTCAAGTATCTTCTGTGGACTTTTGCACATCCCAGCAGAAACTGTTACATCATCCTGAAACTGGAGGCATTTCCATTATTTCTCTCTCCCTGTTGGATTTTTTTTCCCTCTCTCTCCTCGACGTCTAGTTTGTCTTTACTTTATCTTCTCCCCCCAGCTGTTCCTTCCTTATCATCATATTTCTCCATCCCCGTCGTCGCTGGTATTTTCTTTCCGTTGCTGTATTATTTATCCCCCGCCGCGAACAAAGCGAGGCGGGGGGTGTCGGAGTGGGTCCCATCTATCCGGAGCATTTCTCCAGAACTGTTTAATATTTTTTAATCAAACTTTATACACATGTGTTTACTTTTGGTGTCTGAGGATTGGACTTATGGTTCTGTCTCCATGGTTACCAATGGGCCGATGTTGAATTCACACTTGGGATGTTTGGCTGGATTAAACGGACCGCTGGTGATATCTCAACATTAGTTGGATCCGTCTGAACCAGTGTATCTCGTCCAGTCTATTCAAACACACAATGTTTGGATTTAATCGGACCCATCAAATAGGTCCTATTTTGTAGGCTAGGGGCAGCTTTTTAAAGAAAAAGTAAAAAAAAAAATTTTAAGCAATAACTTTCTAACTGTTGGTGCTGATAAACGACCAAGGCCAACGAAGAGACACAGACGACACCGGTGGTTTTTTATTTAGTGTTACACTGGGTTCTGGAAGAGTTGTGCCAAATTGGCTGTTGAGACCAAACCCGACTTGAGCCCAAGCATGGTTCCTAAATATAGGTCCGAACCCGGACCGAGGCGGAGACACTGGTTTGAACTAAAACTGCACTTTCGCTGAAGTGGTTTGTAAGTTTGGATATTAAATGACAGATGAAAATCAACAGAAATTCCTGGTTGAAATGTTGCAGAAAAATGGCTGATGACACAGAGAAAGAAGTAAAACAAAGAAAACCGACCAACACAATTCTGTGAGTCACTCAAAGGCAATCCAGTTTTATTCTTCTCTCATACTCAGCCAACGTGTCTTTGTAGTGACTTAAGTGATGTCATGTAGTCTCTACATTACAGCTAATTGCGCTGATGACGGGCTACTTAGCTATAAAAGTCATTTAAATTGGGTAAATAATTGAAAAGCAGTTTGATAACCACGGCGCTCAGAGGAGGATCATCCGATTCTTCCACCTGATGCTGAGGCTGCTGGACGCTCTAAATCACATGGCTAACCTTGAGGGAACGGTTGGGTAGACACCGCGGCATTGAGACCTGTGAGCGAGCAGCTCATTGATCAATGAAGGTTGACACCATCTTGTTTTTTCCTCCTGAACTTAATGCATTGACCGTTGACCCCTCAGCCCCCCCAGCAACCTCGGTTCACAAATGAGGTCTATAGTGGAGAACGAGGAGAGAGTTAGTTGTAAGTCTTTTGTACGCCGGGCCCACGGGAGCAAACGCGCTGAAACGACTTAAATATCTTCATCAATGTGATGAAGATTCTATGTGTCAAAGAATAGAACAGATATAAAACACAAACAGGTCGTCTGTTGATTTCATGTCTCTCATATCTTAAAACACTTTAATGTCCTGCTCAGCTGTTTGGTTGAACTCAATCTGTCTCTCCTTCTACTTAGTATGTTTTACAGTTTAAAAAAATACAATTCAAACAATTAATGTCCAAGATATTAATACATTTAAAAAGAATAAAATCTGCAAAGACAGAACCTTTCTGTATTTTTCTGTTTTTTTTTCTTGGTGAGGACATTAAAGGTTTTACTTCTGGGCCGTGAGGTCATGTGACTGAGAATAAAATCTTAATCAACATCATGAAAACAACAAATAAATGTAATTATACTACTAACACGGCCAACAAGCTGTGTAATACCTGCTATTGATATTAAAATATGTAAACATCCTTTTAGTGCTAATTCAAACATGCTCCTTTAAATTATTATTTTTTATTTACAATCACTTCATTGTCACTCATTCTATGAACGAATGACTTAAAACCAGCGTTCTGACATTCCTTCATATCCGCCCCTCAGTTTTTTTTTCCCCAGCATGGACATTTAGGTATTAAATTTGACTTTTTTTTTAAACCGCTGAAGCGTTGATCATAGATATTTTACAATTCTGTAATATATTACATTTATCTGGGAAAGAGCATCAGCAGCTTTGAGCGTAAAACTCTCTCATGCAGACGTTATCCGTTCTGAGGACAACCAGAGGTGATGAATTGCCTTCATATTGTTTTATTTAGAATTTCCTGCAGGAGATAGAACCTGGGATTACTTGGAGGATCTGGATCTGATGTTCTCACTCAGTCTGAAGATCTCGCCGGTGCTTTCACTTGTTGTCTCCGTCTGTTTCCTCAGGATGCTGAGGTAAATCTGGGTTCCGATAAACATGAGGTATTGAGTCAGTGATAATTACATTTGGGTATTTATGCCACCAGAAACAGAAGAACCCAAAGGAGCCTCCTCTCCTGATCCTTTGGTCCAATTACACACCAACGACTCGTGACATTCAATGCATCCCAGGAGTTCCTCTGTGATGAAGAGTTTTAATTTACCTTCCCCCTCAGTGGTTCTGCTGCAGCAGCAGGCAAAAACCCAAAGATATGAAGTTTTCTGTAATATATGACAAAGAAGAGTTTCAAATCCTCAGCTGGAACCAGCAAGTTATGTTTGGTGCTTCGTTCAAAAACAACTAAAATGACGACGTCGTCAAAAGAAATCTGCTCATTAAATCTAAAATGTCAGTTAAAACAAAAAAGATGAATCGGTTAAAAACCCAAACTCCATTTACACCCATGCGGCCTCGTTGCTTGTTGAAGTAATTTACGTGGTACTACCTGCTTCAAATCTTTTGACTTGTTTATTTCCCAGAGTTTTGGGTCTCAACCGAGCCAGAACCAAGAACAATATTCCAGAAAGAGGACATCCAGATCCTTCGTGTTAACGCGATAACTCAATCTATTGCGTGGGTAATTTTCAAATGTTATACCCACATAGACCTTAGTGAGAGGAAGAACTGGATTTATTTTGGGAAAGATCAGTTGCATATTTCTGCCACTGGGGGGACCTTTTATCTCAACAGTTTCCAGACCATTATTTCTCAACTTGTGGTCAGATTTGGGTCAAATTTGGTGCAGATGAACCCACTCAGGGATATTTATCGTTTATATATCATTTTTAACTCTAATAGTTCATATTTTGGTGTTATTAAATTCACATACTAAACCAAGTGAAGTGACATCATCATGGCGAATAAGGCTTTCCGTCTAAAGTGTTCTCAAATGTTCTCCATAAATACATGTTTATCATGCAGATAAATGTATTTCATAAGATTAAATAATGTCTACTATGATATACGTCTGATAAGTATTAGATACAGGGTTCTGTGCGACTCATGTATTTTGTGAGATGTTGGCGTCGGCAGAGTGATTTGTCTCTCCGAGCGTTCTCCAATCTGTGTTTTTTCTCTTATGTCTGCTGGTGTTGTCATATTGAGGTTAACACTGGCATCAGCGGCGCGGCGGCGCCGTAAACGCACAGGCTGTGCTGATGTGGTTTCCCCCACCGTTCAGTCGGGCCTTCTGTGACTAAGCTGCTCTAAGCCAGCTGAGAGGAGCTGACAGAATCTCTCTGGTTCTATGGCGCTTTCTCCCCGCGGTAAATGGAACTTCTGTTCCGGTGGCTGGCGGTGTCGTACCTGCGTCTGCAGTGACGACCAGATTTAACTCAGAATTTGCACAGCCGCCTCGTCGCTTTCCGCTTTGAATGCATGAAAGGCAAAGGAACAGAATTGCACGGACCGTCAGACATGATTTTGAATAAAATATCGCCTCAACTTTCCTGAGAAGCAGCATTGAACCCTCGCTCTATTCCTGCAACATCCACCCATCACCCCCGCCCACTGGCTGCTCCCCTGGCTCTTTCCCCCTGAACTGTCACTCTTCTCCGCCCCTCCAGCCTATCAGCTGCCAGAGAGGATGGTTGGAGCGGACGGCTATACGGAAGCCGCCAGCAGGTGCTTTGAATACCAAAGCATGGCCCCTCTTCCTTTTAATCTCCATTCCTCCCCTGGAGCGTTCCTCTTTTTGGAGAGTCCACTCCCCCTCCTCCGTCCCACAGAGGTTTACTTCTCTGCCTCCTCCTGTCTCCGTCCTCCTTTCCTCTGCAGTGTATGACAAAGTCAGTACAGTGAAGAAGGAAGGGATTAAATATAGAGAGAGGGGCCCCCGACAGGAAATCTCCTTTAATCAGTGTTGGAACCACCAGCGAGTGGCGGAGCTCCTCCAAATCCGCCTCAGATGTTTAGCAACATGGGCATCCCTCTTTGCTCCTTGCTAACGTCGCTCATTGAGCCGCATTGCGGTAATAAACAGGCCAGAAAACAAAGACCACATTTTGAAATGAGCCATGCCTCTCGCTGGCAGACGCCATGACTTGGCAGGCGTGTTTAAAGGCAGTGAAGATGAGGGTGGGCTGATTCACCATGACTGCCTCATTCTGGCGGCTGAATGGAGGTGCTGTAGTGGAGCGCCAGCAGTAGAAGTGTCTCCAGGTCGCTGCTGGTGGAAGAGGACACACACACACACACACACACACACACACATCTCCTCGGAGACTCCTGCCCTCCTTTCCTCAGCGTGAGTCCTTATCCCACTTTCTCCAAGCCTCTCTCAAACCGGACTCTGTTTGTCCCTCTGTCTAAATAAGAACCAGACCTCTTTATGTCACACCGTGTATTTGTTATCCCAGTTAAATGTCAGTTTTCACTATGAGATGTTCGTCCCTTTTCATATAGAACACTGCAAAAACACCCGTGTTGAAACACTGTGTTGCCCACCTGGCTAGTGGCAATCATCACGATTATGAAAAACAATTGCGATTTAATGAAATAATTGTGATCAGACCTTGTTGGTACTAACTAAACACCGTCGGTTCTGGAGATTCTCTTACCCAGTCGTCTAGGAACCACAATGTGGCTGTGGTTTCTCACTGGTTCTCACTGAACAGGTCCACTTGTTGCCTAATGTGTCCTGCCCACCTTTGGGCGCCATGGTAACGAGATAATCGATGTTAGTGATTATAAGGCCCATTTGGCGTATGAAACTAAGTTGGGTTCATTGCACGGTCTGTCGCATTAAACCACATGAAACTTTCCTGAAACATGAAACACCTTTTTAAAGTTGTGTTGTGACAGTGAGGCATTTGTTTGTGTAACGGTTACCGAGGTATTCTCCCTCCTCTGCTCCTGCCACCAACTTCCTGGTGAGGACAGGCTTCACCTCCTGCCTGAAACAAACAGCAGGAACTCGCTGGACTGCAACAAACCTGCTGTCAGGCCACAAGTGGTTCTGAATAAAGTTTACTTTTAGCAGAGCGGACTCTGAGGTGTCGGAGGAACGGGGAGATTAACTGAAGGAATGACCCTTCTTGTGTAGCGCTGTCAAGCTTCGTCGCTTCAAATAGAGAAATGGCAGCAGAAACGGAGTGTTATGAATCTCTTCACTGGTACTGGTGTGGATAAAGGGATGAGGGGGATAGATTATCTGATTATGGCTGAGTGACCCGGGTTCCCTCAAAGTGCACTAACCTCAGTGCTGAGCCCGTATGGTGACCCGGTTCTACGGCTGAGACAATAACAGGCAGCAGAGAGGAAGAGGAGCAGCTGGCAAAGAAGGATTCACTTTTGACGGATGGACTGAGTTTAAGCTGGGAGAGGAAAAAAGAAATGCTGAACAGGTTCACAGAGAAGACCGCGGGGTCAAAGCTGGAGGAGTTCAGTCAGAAGGACGAAGAGGAAATGTTAAAGTTCTGAAAAGAAGGGGCAATAATAATAAGGATTTCAGGGCTGAAAATGACTTTGTTAGCATTAATTATATCATCAATCAAGATGATCATAATGATCATCATTCTTCCTGCTCTTAATTTGAGGCCAAACACAATCATGGGGAGTGACCAAAAGGACCAAAGGCAGAGAAACCATGCATTCTGTGTGTTCACTTCTTCCTCTCTCCATGAGTGTCCTCATTAGGATTCATGGGTGTCAGGAACTTATGCCGGGTTATTGATCGGGTTCAATCTCATCCCTGTTAAGGAGGCGGAGTTATCCACAGCTGTCGGTACTCTTGAGGCCTTGCTCTTTATGGGCAGCCGAGGAAACCGGGAAGACGTCTTGCTTGCAGAGCGTTCAGCTCGCTGTGAGAGGTGATCTGTTTTGACTGCAGACCTCCTCAGTATTCAGCTCATGCAGGCTTTCTCTTATTTTCTGGTAATAAGCCAATCCCAGGGCACAGATTGTGGAATCTGTCTGCCCCTGAAATGAGGAGAGGACTTGCACTGTCTGCACTTGAAATAGTGCGTTTGGTTGTCATTTGTTTAGCAGTGACAAATTTGCCCAAGGGCTTTGGCAGCAGTCTTTGCTTCGCCAACTTGCTGAGGTCTTCAAGCAAATTGACTGAAGAGATCACATGCACATTACTCACTGTTTAAAGTGAGTAGAAGGACGTGCCTCGCTGCAATCCTGGCGCTGAAGTCATGTCAACCTCGGGGCATTCACTGCCACCTGTCATTTAAGTCTGCCGTATACTACATATACTATCTCAGGGCTCCACAGACGACTGACACATTTAAAAAAGGACTTAAAACTTTCCTTTTTAGCAGAATCTATAACCTTAATTAACATTGTTGGTTTTTGGTCAGGCTTTTATATAGTTATTATTTTATTTTTTATTGATGCTTTTATCTGCTTTTACTTTGTAGCACTTTGAGATTTGATCCAAATGTAAAGTGCATTATAAATTAAATGTATTATTATTATTATTACAGGTAGACTAGCTGCTCTCAGACGTGATGTTTTACATGAATGAATCTGTTGGGCGGCTACATGTCAGAATGTTCTGCTCTCCTGGATTGTATAAGGCATAACTGCTACCATTTTGTATGTGGTCGTTAGTTTACAACTCACTGTAGGAATGCATAGTTTCGGAAAAGATTGCGATTGGTGTGCTCACAGTCCAGCACCACCCGACCACTCACCCTGTACTGTCTGACAGTCCAGCACCACCCCACCACTCACCCTGTACTGTCTGACCTCCCGGCACCACCCGACCGCTCACCCTGTACTGTCTGACCGTCCAGCACCACCCCACCGCTCACCCTGTACTGTCTGACCTCCCGGCACCACCCGACCACTCACCCTGTACTGTCTGACCGTCCAGCACCACCCGACCACTCACCCTGTACTGTCTGACAGTCCGGGACCACTCACCCTGTACTGTCTGACCTCCCGGCACCACCCCACCGCTCACCCTGTACTGTCTGACCGTCCAGCACCACCCCACCGCTCACCCCGTACTGTCTGACCGTCCGGCACCACCCGACCGCTCACCCTGTACGTCTCGTCAGGCCGTTGATAGATGCAAAGATTCGTTTGAAAGCATTGAGGCAGGAAGAATTTTGTTTGCTAGCAGCGTGATAATAGACTGAAACGAGCCGTCTTGGTTATTTTTGCCATCCTGAGCGCCAAAAACCCCCAAAAAATAAGAATTACTTATTTACGTATTTACAGCATATTATTACCACTGGGAAAAAATTGTATCCTATGGTCTTTCAGATCCATTTACCTACTCCTACCTTCACTAGAGAGCTGCCTATACCTGTCAATCATTCACCACCCTCATCAGTGAGATCAGAGGGTGGAGCTCAGGGGTCATGGGGAGTTTATTTAGGGTAGCAACACAGCATATTGCCCCTCACTCTTTGACCTTGCTGCATGCTGCGTTTCAAAGTTTGAGTTGTGAGTGGACAAACAGACCCTGCAGTTCATTCCAAAGTGTATTTGAGTTTCCTGTCCTGTTTTGTGTTTCCTGTCCATGCTCACCTTCAGCAGTGTGTCGGCGTCCATAAGCATTCTGGTTTGGGATGTTTCCTGAATAAATATCAGTTGTTTCGACTCTGTCTGTTGTAAGCCAATTTTTTTCAGGGGACCTTCCATCAATAGTTTCATAAAAAAACAATTTGCTGAGTCATGACACAACAATTTAAATATTCCACCAGATTTAATCATCATGGCCGGTGTGTTGTTATAGTACTATTGCATAATGACTGGAAACCGGTAATGGTTAGAGCCTTTCCCTCTTGAGTGTTCATCTGGGAATGAAGATTATCTGTGGAATGAAGTTATTTTGGATTTGTAGAGCGCTGTGAGGATTGGTATGAGGTTCCACGGGTGTATTGTTACCAACAGGTGCTTGTTCTGTCAAACCTGTCACATTCTTCCCATGTGTCCTCTCATAGCGAAAACTAACGCCAACCCCTAACCCTTCTAGACCAGAGTTACCTTTTATCTCTATCAACTCCAAATTTAATGGCTTTTTCTCGGTTACAGGCTTGACTCTTCTAAGGAAGCTCAAACTCTTTCTGGCAGTTCATGCGTAATAAACAAACGATGATGAAAGCCAGTAACATCTAGTCGTTCCTGCGTCGGCCCACCTTCTTTCCTGCAACATGGCCAACCCTGCTACCCTGTTTCATGAAAATCTGTCAAGCATTTCTAGTGTAAAAACTACTGACCGCCTAACAAACCAACAGATGCTGTTGAAAACAAAAACCTCCTCAGTGGAGGTAGTTTTTTCTTTAGTCTTAAGAATATGTCCATCTCTATTTTGAAATAAAGTTCTGCATTCTGCTCAAAAATGCATCCGACACGTCATTTGTATTCATGCCATTCTTCGTATCTCTCACATGTCCTGGAAATGAATAGTGGTTTCAAGGTGACGTGGCCTTGAGGTCTCCCCGCCAATTATGATTCCACTCAGGTTATCACACCTCACACCAAAGCATCTCCTGAAAGTAGCTCAAGTGCTTCGTTCACTCAAGAGCAATGCCGTCCAGCTGGTCTCACTGCAACGAAGACGCCCAACCTGTTTCTCACGGGCGTAAAAGTATGTTGAATCATCTTCAACCTGAATGACCTGGAGACTATCTGCCTTTGAGTCACCCCATTAGAGAGATGCCGGCGCGGTAAAGTAGTTCTTCCTGGGAGGAGGGGAAAAAAGTTAAGAGTTGTAGAAAAGACCTAGCTCAAATTTGTTGACTTGATTAAAGCCCTTCCTACCTAAAGGCCATATATGGGCCTCGACGTAAACAGGAAGTAATATCAGAGCAGACACCTAATGCCACTTTGGACTTTATCTTTCAGGCACATTAGAAAGTTTATCTTTTGTTCAGAAAACGGCATTAAAGAAGTTATTTTACACAAATGTTTGTTGACAATCAAGAAAAATCTTCACCAAAATAAAAATGTCTGACCAGCAGGGGGCGCATCCAATCCTGGATGAGTGATTACATGCGACCCCTGCCCATACCATCTGTAACCTGAGAAGCTTCAATCAACACCAGACAGCTTTGATCACTCCAGCCCGTCAGTGTGGTCCTGCTCACCTGAAGGCCCAGAATCAGGCTTCTACCTGTTTTTTTACTGTGAACAATGTTCATTTTGAATAAAACCATGTTGTTTTTTTTGTCACAGTCGAGGCTTTTAGTGTGAGCATGTAGCGCCCCCTCATGGACATAGCTGGTATTTTGCAGCCAATATCCATTTCTTGGGTCGAAATCCCTTATTTTTTTTTTCCCACTTTGGGTCCATTGTCTGTCTAGCTGGTCCAAATGGAGAGTCCTCCTGGTTCTGTCCCGCAGAAACTGTGTAGTAGAACATGAACTTTGTGGTATTTCTATCAAATGTGATTCAGAAGTTATCAAAGAGTTTCTGAACAAAATCACTGATTGTTTACTTTTCATGTTTCTGTAATATGTCAGAGCCTTTGATCTAAAAACAAAGAGATTTTACTCACGCGGTAACAGATTACTCACACGCGGTGACAGATTACTCACACGCGGTAACAGATTACTCACACGCGGTGACAGATTACTCGCACGCGGTGACAGATTACTCGCACGCGGTGACAGATTACTCGCACGCGGTGACAGATTACTCGCACGCGGTGACAGATTACTCGCACGCGGTAACAGATTACTCACACGCGGTGACAGATTACTCACAGATTTGAGGTGTTACCTGTCCAAGGTTATGGAAATACACCTGATAGTTGTAGAGCTATTTTAACTTTAAACAGGGTATTTTATTCAGGCAAGGCTTAAATTGAAATAACCAGCTGGTTTAACGGGTCAAAATGATTAAATTTGGATCAGCCTGATGTAATCAGCCTTGACTAGCCGTCCTTGAGCTAGTCAGCGTGGAATAACGGCCAGGCTCACCCTGCTCTAATGATATATATCTGTTCTGATCCGGGGTGTAGCAGAGCTTCTTAGGGGATGGTCTTGGCTTCTGTCAGGGGGGGGGGGGTCAGCAGCACAGCTCACACTGTTTCAGCACGTCTGACAGTTGAAGTTCTAGCTACGAATCGTAGCTAGAACTTCAAGTAAACACACAAAAATTAGTACACACAAATGAACCAATGATGGATATAGTTCACATTGTTCTTGACGGGCCACTCAGCCGTCACTTGACCCACATGACCCCCTCACAGCGGTTTAGCATGAGGCGGCTTTAGATTCGACATATGGGAGTGAGAGGAAATGGTCGGGTCGTCATGGAGCATAAAAAACTGTCCTGTTATCAGCGTCACGACTGGGAGGATTGTTTTCACAGAAGAGCATGAAGGAACTCAACCCTGATGAGAAGAGGCTTCTGGCTTTTTAGGTTTAGCTGTGCTTTAAATGAAATACCACGAGAACAAGATGGTGCTGTGGACTGATGAACACCAACGCGTTGGATCTAAATGACTTCAAATCTGCTCAAGATTTTCTAAAGGTCTGTTTGATATCATGGAGTAATCATAATCATTTTTTATATTTACTATTGATTTTTCCAGTAAAAACATTTTAAGTCTTTATGTTGCCTTTATTGCGATATGTATATACAGTATATAGTATTTAACCAAATTTACCGGTTGTAGGAATTTCCCTGATATTTAATGTCTGCTGATATCTGGTCAACAGAATTGTATTATTGTTCATAAATTAAATCACCAGTATATTATGGAATCGCTCTTATCCTTCTGTGTTTCACAAAAACTACGTCATGGATCATTTTCAAACGTTATACCACCAGCAACTTTGGTGTGAGGAAGAGTTTGATTGGTTTAGGGAATGGTCTGTTGCATATTTCTGTCATTGGGGAGCTTTATCTTTCTGTAGCATATATAAATTTATGAAAAACAGTTTTTTGGAAATAACTTTTGTATATCCCGGCTTTTCCGGGATATATACCCTTGCTGTCGGAGATAACGGCGTGGGACTATTTATACTATCCTATACTTTACCATAAGCCTATCATGCTTGATGACCTCTTTATCATTAATCCCTCCGTTGCACAGAAATAGAACCCGACTGATCCTCAGCTTTTACGTGCAACAGTACGTCTCTGCAGAGAATCTGTGGGACATTTGTAGTGTCATTCTCTCTCCTCGTGCAGCATGAATGCCCACTACATTAAAATACCATGGAGGCAATGGATCACTCACTCACTCACTCACTGACACATGATCATATAATAACTTCATCACCTCCTCTGAGTCACCCGTTAAACGGCTGCTTGTGGATCAGGAGGATTCCGCTGTGGCTGTGAGACCATGCTGACTTCCACAAGTTTTGAATCACCAAAGCTCTCATGTTGCTGCTTTGGTTTATGATCATTCAGCGGGCTACCGCCACTATTAAACTCCAGCAAACACACGGACGCCGTTTCTATTCTTGCTTTAATATTCGTTTTTTTTAATTGAGTGAATTAGTAATTGTGTTAATTAGTAATTGTGTTATCTACACAGCATTCAATTTTAGTTTTTTCACTTTTCCACCTGTACCTTCTGCCAGTTCTTCGCTCATATTTTTTTTTAGGGCCCACCAACAGTTGTGGTTTGTGATGACGTTGATTTCGGGTGGCGGTTGCCCCAAGAACTACGCAGCATTTTCCAATAATCCAGATCAAAGACGCAGCCAGAGAATGGTATTCAATCAGGAAAAAGGGATTTATTTATTCCAGGGCATACAGAGAGAGGAAGTCTAACATTGAAGATTCACCATATCTCAAATTATATAGTGAAGTTTTCCTTTCGGGCTGGATGTGTGAATAATTATATTCCAGAAAAGTCGGGGATATTATGGAATCGTCATTGCCGTAGATCCTCCTTGTTAACGCCATAACTCCAAAACCATTTCTTGGGTCACTTTAGAATTTCATACCACCATAATTCGTAGTGGGAGGAAGAACAGGATTGATTTGGGGAAAGATCAGCTATTTATTTCCAACACTAGGGGGAGCTTTATATCCAGAAGTTTTGAGGCGGTAATATTTCAGACGTTGGTTTGATTTAGTCCAAATTTACTGCATATAAATCGACTCAAGAATATTTATCTTTTAGATGTCATATTTCACTCTAGCCGTTCATATTTGCTCCCAAGGTGGAGCTTAATTTACAAAAAAACACTTTTTTGAGCATCATTTTGTCGAGATGAAATGTAATTTTATTCTTTTCGGGCAAATTCACAACAAATTTAGGCTTTTCTAAAAGAGCAAGTCTGGACTATGTTGCACACAATGTTCATTAATGAAATATAATAACGGTGATGACATGAATATTGCTGTAATTCTGCATTGTCGTAATACAAGCTTAAAAACAGAAATTATTTAACACAAACTATGCCAAAGTCATGTTTTGCAAAAATCGCCAGCTGAGTAAGAGAAATATACACGTCATTAAAAAGAATGGAAATCACCGGTGCAGATCTTAAATGGTGTTTGCAGATGAGTTAAAACCCTGATACCTACATTCTCTTCCATCTCAACCCTTCTGTTGTCTCGTTGCTCTGTTTGTTCCCGCCATCTGTTTGTTTGTCCTGATTTATTGTCTGTTTTTATCTCTGCGCTACAGCGAGCTCCGCCAGAACATTATGCAAATATATGACCAGCTTTGTCTCCAGCAAATGGAAGCATGATCTCAAGTTTGTATGAATAACTAATGACCAGGAGCTGAGAAAAGACTGGAGTGTTGACGAATCGAGCTGCATAAAGGTTGAGCCCACGGTTTACAGACCGTTATTTTCCCGGTCTTTTCATTCAGGCCTTGATTCTACAAATAGAACCTATTTGGCTCTTGTCCCCAGTAGGTTTCCTGCATAACAGTTAGACAAATGAAGCCCTACTTAACCAGATAGTGTAGAAGATAGAGAATATAAACATACATTAATACACTTAGAGGCACACATATACCTTCGTGATTCCAGAAAAGCCTATTGTTCCTCTGCTAATGATGGTCCTCTCTGTCCAGGCCGTCTATTAATGGCATGCACTTCTATTCATCCATCATTGGCTGCTTGGTGATGCAGGAAGGCAGGGCGAATAAGTGGCCTCGCTCTTCCCTCCCCTCAGCCCTCTGTCAAAAACCATCTCCAACTCCCCTTCCTCTCTCTTTTTGTGTCATCTGTGGACGGCTTATGTATGAGACTGGCTGAAGTAAAGCAGGCTCCATCCGACAGGCTTGCAGTTCCTGCCTCAAAGGGAAGAGGGTCCTTTGAAGGGAAGGTGAATAATGCCCCTAATGGAGTGAATATAAACATCATCAAAAGACGTTCCTTGAACCTACATTTGGTAGCTCAACTGCTGTTTTGATGTGAAATGAATCAGTGACTTTCCTCCGCAACAACTCGGAGCAACCCAAGTGTTAAGCACCTCCACTTGCTCATAAGAGCAGGTGTAGTGAGCTACAAATCACTTTACTCCTTGGTCTCGTGTACTAACTCCTCCGCGCTTCCTCTTGTCTCCAGAATGAGGTTTGCCTATTAGACACGTATGTAAAACTAGACACACTTGTTTGTTAGTTTTGGGGGGAGTTACTAAGCAGTATTGTGTTTCCAATTTGAGCCTGTTTTTCCAGACTGCATCTAAGTTGTCCTTGTAGAGTGAACACGGAGGTGAACATTTTAAAACGCGACTCTGACAGCCTGTTGATTCTGACACTCGTCTGACGAGACAGCATTCCATCTGTTGCTGTCCCGTGTCAACCACCACAGTTGATGATAGGCAATACTTTGATCCCAGATACTGACTACCAAACGGTATCAGTTACATCTGATTACATCCAGGCCCTGGGAACGAGGATATCGCTTATTCTTTTTCTTCCTTTAAAGATTTAAAGGGGAGGGCTGGCCGTGACGGGTTTAGAATGACAAATTCCTGCATCTGCTTTAACCCCTCATCTGAGGCTGAATCCCCCTCAGACTCAGAACATCAGAGTATAAGATCATGATTGCTGGTGGGAGTTTTACAGCTCACTGCTACACAAAACATTTCAGATAGATTTCAGTCAGGATTCCATCAGGGGCGTTCTACAGAAACCGCCCCTCTTAGTGATACTAACCAATGTGAGTGACTGCTCTATTTGGGTTCTGCTGGGATCTAAGTGCTGCTTTCTACACTATAGATAATAACATTGTGATTGAAAGGCTTAGTGGGAGTGTGTGTCGGGGGCAACACTGAATTGGTTTTTCGTCCTACCTCTCATAAAGGAGATTACTGATGTTTGGGCAGTACAACTCTGATACAGCCGTCTCTGCTTTGGTGTACCACAGGGTTCTGTCCCTGGTCATATTATTTGCCAATTCTACGTAGATGATATTCAGTTGTACGTCTCTTTCAGGCCTGATGTCCCTGATAAAGGCCTAGATGTCTATTAATTGTTTACAATCAAACACAGCCAAGACATAAGTTTTGACCATCAATCCAGATAATTAATCACCCCATGTTAGAAGTGACAGGAAAAGAGACTTTGAGACTGGTAGTGCAGTTTGGTGCGGGATCTGTAGGGATGTGGTTATTACATTGGACCATCAAGGTGAAGGGAGAGCTGGGCCATAAGGCAAAGCTCTGGACTTCAAGGTCTCAGCGTCACCTATGGTAATGAGATTTGTGTTAGAGACCAAAGAAGATGAAAATGGAAACCAATGACTGAAACTAGCTCCATCATTTGAGGTAGCTCGGAATATGCCCCCCATTGGATGTGTCTAAAAAGCCAGTTGCAGTTGTTCGGGTATCTGATTATTATGTCTTCTGCGTATGTTCTTTGGAGATTTTCCTCCCAGTTGGTGGAACCCAAGAACTTGTTTTTAGAATCACTTGTCTGGCCTGACGACCCCTCGGTGTTCAAACACAGTGAACTGGAAATGTTCGCTGGAAAGAGTGACTTTCTTGAACACCCTGTTTATTTGCCTGCCTCCACGACCCAACCCTGTATAACCAGAAGAAATAGGCTAAATGGATGGCTGGTCATGTGAGACTGTGTATGTAAGTGCATTTTTGTGTTGAAGAACAATGGAGCAGGAGGTAGTTAGTGCAGTGAGACCAATTAGTTTGCTCCTCGATCCCAGCAATAGATGCGGGATCTTTCAGGCAGCACGGTCTACCTTCCTCTCCGGCAGTGCAGCACTGCAGCTGTATTCATTTACACACATTCCCATAGACAGGTTTGCTGCACTATGAAATGATATTCTGTCAAGCAACACAACCCCAAAGCTTTGTGGCATTTTCTGTTCATGATTAGTTGTCAAGCCTTCAAATGTTTCCTTCCTGCAAGCCTTTGATCTGCTTCCCATCCCGCGTCTTGCATATTCTTCCCGTTACCAACACCATAAGTAGGTGCCTTGCGTAGTTTATTTTGAGCCTTCCTTGCCAATCCTGCAGAATCAAAGGCCATTCCATGATGCATTAATAATAAAATCCCCCTGTTGTAGTGGTGTTAGTTACTTCATTTCATTTGAGATGAATTGTCGGCAACAGCAAATCCCTTGTAAACAAAAATGGGAGAGAAATGACTGTGCTGAAACAACTGTGTATAAAGATGACACGATAATAACTTGATGATAATAATAGCTCAAAGAGAGTAATGTTTGCCTTGTTTCATGTAGGTAGCAGGGTTTAGGCGCTCTGCGAATGCATGAGAAATGATTGGCTTTTGGTGGCAAGGGGCGCCTCGGGAAGCCATGTAATGAGGACAAGAAGGCATTTGACATTCTCTGTCGCAGGCGGCTTCAATTCAGTGCAGAAGTACAATAATGGAGTGTGAGAAGAGAAAAACTTTGTGGAGTAGAAAGAGAGAGGGTGGAAAAAATATAGGGGAGGATCAGGAGGGGGAGAGTTCTGAGCGAAGCCCTGTGCCCCATCTGGGAGGAGATGACCCTATTGGCTGTATGGAGGAATAAATAAAGTCTTCAACCCCACCGCTGAGTTACAGTCTGCTGCAGATAATGGCTGGTGGGAAATATCACAGCAATCCAGCGTTGATTGGAGCCACACCATATACCAGTGTCTGTCTTGAGAGGTCATTAAGCTGGACTGGACTCTGGACTTTAAAGTGTATTTGCTTGTACACACAGACACACACCTGTCTGTACACAAAACCACGTGGTGCCCGCCATAAGCTCATGTTTACCACATACATTCTAAAGTGTGTGTGTGAGATAGGGAGTTTGTGTGAACCTATGGGCGGTTGAATTCCCGTGTTTCCGTTTCTATCGGTTATCTGTCCAATTGTTGTCTTACATCCTATCAGCTTGCTGCTTATTACAGTGTGCACTGACTTTTCTTCTCTGCAATTCATCCTGTGACGAATTAATTAATTATTGAGCATAATTGCTGTACGTTTTTAAATGAAAGGCTTAGTTGCTCTAGAAGGCAATGATTGCCTGCAGCAGTCAAGTGGTTGGCATGTGTTTACACTCGTATTACCATCAAAAACAGACCCTTGCATGCATCAGTCCTGTCAGATCCAGATAACAAGGTTTGTGGAGATTTTCCAGCGCAAAACCAAAATGAAACCAAGTGTTTGCTTATTTGTGACAACCTGCAGCTTCAGCACTCTTTCGTCGTCTCATCTCTTCTGCATGCCAGTGCTGGGGAGGAGGAACTGTTGGCTCCGTGTCAAAGGAGAGAGATCCAGTGCTCTTCTTATTGAAAAGTGTCTTCTAATAATTCATTATATAATAAATTTGCACTATGCAAATAAGGTGGCTTGAGATAAAGGCGCATTGTGTAACATTTGGTGATATCTTGCTGTGAAGTTCCAGAATTCAACCTATTTCCCTCCCCAGATTAAAACTCCCACTTCTTAGTTGTCCTTCCAGGAGTTGAATTGGTGTACCGTTGCAATATCATACATCATTACAGACGATAAATATTATTAATTTTCCCACATTTTGGTAGCTGGCCGGGGCCCCCGGTAATTGCTCCCCAAGGGTGTGGGCGGAGAGAACCCGCAGTAAGCACTCTGCCCATGGCCCTGGGAAGCATCGAGGTCCGGAGGAGTTGGTTGCTTCCCCCAACCTTTCCGAGCTGAACCAGCGCTGGTTGTGGAACACTGATGCAGAGAAGGAAATGTGCCTTGTAAGGGCTGAGAAGCACCAGGAAGTGTTCCAGAGGTACAGCTGTCGAGATGAAAATAGTTATCCAGCAACAACTTTATTCATCTTCCTCGTCTTCTTCGTTGGGTTTCAGAGGCGAAGCTTTTCTTCATGGTCTTTCTGCCACTTCAACCTGAAAACATGAAAAGCCCTCTCTAGGCAGAGTTTGGATGAGGACGGTCCCCCTCTGCAGATGTGAAGGACTCATTCTGATCTAATATAAACACAACAATGATTAATTGTTGTTTCTCCTATGACACTGTAAAACCTCACAGTCCAAACCAAAGTTCTGATTGGTCACATTATCTGCGTTTGATCCACTTAGGTTTGGATTCATGTTGCGCTGTTGTAAGTTCGCATAATGACTTTCCAGAAATGTCTCCCTCCTCTTGTCATCACCTTTATGGGTTGCCCATCCCAATTCTTAAAGATTTAATATCGTTTAGAACCATGAATGTCTGTCAAACCTCTTATAAGCTCTCGCTCTTGACCTTTCAGAAAATAAACTAAGAGTTTTAGAGTTTCTATGTGTTTTTCCTTGATTTCAGATTGAGGGAGTCTAGTTGGAAGTTTGTATTCTCCGTTCAAAAATCAGATGTTCTACTTCAGCTAGTCTCAGCATCTTTGCATTACCTCCATAGTCCCTCTCGCCATGTTCTACTGTGCCTCCCTTTGAACTGCTTAAACTTCATTTGTGCATAGTAAAAAGTAGACTCCGAGTTTTGGTTCAGTTTGATCCATACTAGTTTGATCCATATCTTGTA
This sequence comes from Lophius piscatorius, assembly GCA_009660295.1. NCBI lineage: Eukaryota > Metazoa > Chordata > Actinopteri > Lophiiformes > Lophiidae > Lophius > Lophius piscatorius. The sequence continues at coordinate 25,971 of VRLP01004118.1, forward strand.
CCAAGGTCCGGCTCTCTGACTTGGCCTTTCATCTAGTTTCATACCTCAAGTTCAACCCGGAGAGTCAAAGCCTGGGCCAAAGGAGGTCTGTGTGAAACCACCATTAATCATTTACAACATCTCCTCCTCTCAAAGAGCAGACTAAACCTGGAGGAGGTGCTGTTACTGATTGAGAGATGACCATGGAGTCGGTCCTCTACCCTGGTTGAGAGCTGGCCAGCTTCATGTTTGATATGAGCATCAATGAGTTGAGTTTAGCTTACACCAGTGCAGTACGAGGGCAGCGTGGGATGTAAAGCGCTTCCTATTTTCAATGCGTCTGCCAATCATGAGAGATTATCCCTGGCCGGTCGAGCATATGTTAATCATGTGGTTGTTTAAGTCAGACGCACGGTGTTGGTCTGCGGGTCACATGCCGCGAATAAACCGTGGCAATACTCTCCTATATCACTGTGGCCATGTAGTACCGTCTCCTCTTTGAAGCCCCTCCAACTTGTAAAAATCTCCCACGGGTGTGAGGAACCTGTTTATTTGAAGTGGTGGCGCTTTGAAAGGCCTGACGAGAGAGAGATGTCAGGGGAGCTGTCAGGGATGATGAGGTGAAGAGTTGAACGGACGTTTTTAATGGAGTTTCGTCAGCAGGGTGGTGCGAGTCCAGCTCATCTAGCCAGCATGGTGTGACGTGCAGAGAGAGACGGGCGGAGAGGTGATGATATGTGTGTGTGTGTGTGTGTGTGTGTATATATATGTGTGTATATATATGTGTGTATATATATGTGTGTATATGTATATATAATCTTTTTAATGAAATCTGCCCTGCCTTGATGTCTGTTAATAAATATTGTTTAATAACTTGCCAGTATGGTAATTTTGATCCTGCTTCAGTTCATGACTCATCAAAGTGTGCAAACAACAAAGTGAAATAAGACTCTGGCACTTTCAGTTTACTTTCCTCTTTTGCCGCCGCGCTCCCCGCTTAAGTCAAGAGAGTGCGACTCGCAAGAAGTCACTATCGCTGCCTTCAGGCCAACATCTCTCTCAGACAGGTTTACACAGTTTTTACTACTGGGGGGGGGGGGGTTATTATCCCTTCAAAGTAATTCCACAACAAGAGGACTCCATGAGTCAATGTTGGTTAGTGCAGCCTGTTGTTTTCCTGATCGATGCAGGAAGTGCTTCAGAGAAGACCATGTGTGTTGAGGTTGTGCATGTCTGGCTCTTGGCTTGGGGGTCAGGAAGAACAGCAGGGGTGTGTTATGCTGCACTCTGCTGGAACCCAGCTGGGGTATTACTTAACCCCCCCACAAACACACCACAGACTTCGTTGAGGTTCAGTGAGCACAGCGCCGACTCATTGTTAAGTGCACGATAGATTAGAGCATGTGTGTGTTACAGGAAAGGGTTTTGTTGTGCCTATTTTTGGTAAATAGCTGGTTTTGTGAGCAGCTGTATCCGCCTGCTTCAAGTATTCAGGCATTACTGCTGCATGCTTCACCTCAGCTCTGCCTCTGTGTTGGTGTGTCGCTCATATCTCACCGCTTGATTTGGCTGGAGGAGTCCAGATTAACCCTTTATTTGCATTTAACCGCAATTAATAACTGCGGTTAATAGCAAACTGATCACTTTGATAATGTGGCTCCTAGAATTCTTGAGATTATCTAGTGAGACATGTTTATGTGTTACCTGTCCGAACGCAGGGTATATTGTCTGGATACCTGTCCGAACGCAGGGTATATTGTCTGGATACCTGTCCGAACGCAGGGTATATTGTCTGGATACCTGTCCGAACGCAGGGTATAGTATCTGGATACCGTCCGAGGGCGAGGTATAGTATCTGGATACCGTCCGAGGGCGAGGTATAGTATCTGGATACCGTCCGAGGGCGGGGTATAGTCTCTGGATACCCTTCCTAGGGCGGGGTGTAGTATCTGGATACCCATCCGAGGGCGGGGTGTAGTATCTGGATACCACAGCCAGATAGAGGATATCTGTTGCTTTCACGCAACTTCAAATTTCTAGACCGTTTGGATACAAACTCTGCAGCATGTTTCCCTGAGGGGAATCGAGCTCTGAGGAAAACAATGTGCGGGAGAGGCACTCGCATTCCTGGCGGCGCATGAACAATGTACTATATGTGTGAGCTCAATGTTCTGTCCAAGTGTCAGCAGAGAAAATCTGCATCCATACCGCCTTAAAATCAGTACCAGGCCTTCTTTTTGGTCAGATGTTCTGCTTTAGTCGAGGATCCTGTAGATGTGAGTAATGAGAAGAAAAAAATAAAAAGTTTGAAATATGGCCTGTTGTTGAAAGTGAAAAACATTTCTATCTCTACTATTGTGCACACATGTTCAAGGAATGTGCAACAACATTCCACAGATGAATGGGAGGCACCTGTCTGTTTTTTCCTTTTTTGCAGTTTAGACAAAATACATGCAAAAGTGTTGGGTAAGCGCTGCTAAAACTTTATTCTGTGCATTTGAGGTTATTTCAGTGTAGAGTGGATATGAAATGGAAGTATAATAATCACAAGAATAAAAGCAAGACTTGTAAAACAACTATTCCCTCACATTTATTGAGGGAATGGTCAGGTGTCTGTATAAGGTAAGGGTAAATGCTTTTAATTGCATGCAAATAAAAACCAAATACTAAAATGTGAAAATTGTCATTTTACCGACGATAAACAAATAGAATGAAAACCTTTTGGCCAGTCAGCGTGTTTCAGTCTGAACCTGCTGGTGCTTAATTGGTCCCTGGACGCAGTGATGGAACCAAATCGATCAAGACGCCAACGGACACTCGCCCGGTTTCATTCGCCCCTCCCTACCTGACTTGAGGTGAGGCGGTAAGGCTGCTCACACAGGAGCTGCAAGGCTTTTATTTAAGATAAACACGAATGATCTAGTGCTTTACTACCATAATAATATTTACTTTATGACCTTGGCTTCAAAAAAGATTAAACAGAAAAACAGGATTAAGAAAGTAATATTTGAATCTTCAGCCTTTGGTATGGCCTTGCTTATCTTAAGCTGTGATCACCCCGCCCTCCTCACGTCTTCTCTCGCCCTCTTTTCTCTCAAATTAGCCTCCACCGTGCCGGGCCCCATCACCTCCACCTTAAACCCTGCCCCCATCACCTCCACCTTAAACTGCCCCATACTCCCACTCAGCTAGTTTAACCATGGATTTTGAGGACCTTGAGAACGGTGACCATGACCATCTGAGAAGTCACGTGAAATTTCTGTGACCTCGTCTAAATGATTTTAAGTCTATATATTTGCAGCATTTGGAGCCGTTTTCCAGCATTCATGTAATCAAGAAAAACTACAGCTCCCCCGGCTTTATGTAAAGTAGCATTTCCATTTCATGCGCGCTGGTGGTGAAGGTCGTTTGTACATGCAGAAATATTCAAGAAAAGATATTTTATCGCAGCCTGTAAGGTGCCGGACACAATGTGGAAGCCATCACAGTGGCGTCTAGAAGAGTTTATCAAGAAGGAAACAAAAGGCCGATTAGAACATCCACCGTCATTATAGCCTCACAGCCCCTTCAGAGACGGAGATATCAGTCTGCCATCTCCCCCATGAAGGTCACCATTCTCCACACCTCAAGGTGGCAGGTCACAAACCACAATCTGTGGCCCAATCACCGCCGGCTGCTCTCTCCTCGTCACGCAATCTGGCTCAGAGGCAGCTTCTATTACTGCAACAGCAGCTTGCTGTTGTACAGAGCTGCAGGAGCTGAGATTGGGATGGAAGGCGAGGGAGGAGGGTAGCAGAGAGGATGGTGGGGGGGAGGAAGGACAGGATGCACTCAACCAGGCGTGAGGAGGTGGTTAGGGGAATGTAAATAAAACCCAAGAGTGAGAACAGAATTGGTATTGAGTCTTGTGAAGAATGACGATCGTTCCTCTTCTGTCGGTCTCTTCTCTGACCAGAATCAGAAAAGGCTTTATTTCCATGTTAGTCACACTTACAAGGAGTTTGAGCTGCTACCTTGGTGTAAAGCATGAGTCACAACAATCCAAGCATGATCTACAAACTTAAAATAAGAATAGACTATGATAATAGAATAAAAGTGACAGTAGTTCAGACTGTTCAAAGAATAAAGGTGCAGGGAGACGCCGGTATAAATAACCCTCTCTTAGAATAACCAGTGACACAGGTGTCACAGAGACTGAAGACTTCAACCGCATCCCAGAATATTCAGCCGGAGTCCAACTCTGCTGCTGCTAACTCGGATGGAAGGGATCAGAGACGCGAGAAGAGTCAGCAACAACCTTCTTTTCCTCCCTCTCAGCCAAGTTCATCAGAGCTCCGTCCACGGCAACAACTCTCCAGCCTCTACTCCAGCTGTGAGACAATGAAACGAAGATTCGACAAAGGACGATTACATTTAGCCAGATCTACACATCAACTAAACTAGTCCCACGCTGTCATCCTCCACAGCAAGGATCTAACCCCCAAAAGCCCCTAACCCCCTAACCCCCTGTGTTGTACCAGAAACCCCTTTGATTAAACCCCTTGGATTAAATGTGACTGTAATAATAATCGAAGTATTTGTATGAAGTCATCAGTCTCCTCTAGGATCAGATCCCATAGTGACTCAATGATGAAGATAAATACATTTAACTAGTTTTTCTGAGGTCCGGAATAAAAGAATACAGATTTCCTGGAGTCGATTCACAGGAGATAAATTTAGACACAACTGGGCTGATGGTTGGGAAGCTACGCACCAGAACCTGTTTACCAGACAGTTTAGTAGAATTTGGTCCCGCGGGCTCCCTTAGTTTAATGAATAATTGGGAAACACTGTTTATACATGACAGATCTCCTTGAGTCGTTCAGTTTATCTGCTCCAAATTCGGACCAACAGAAAATTTGCCAAAAAGCATTTGGAGATAAATTTCCCCATATTGGTAAAGAATATCTACTACCGACCATTACCAAAATCAATCCAATGCTTCATCACCCTAAAGTCTATGGGGTTATTAAATTTGAAAATGATCCATGAATTTTTTTTTGAGTTATGATGTTAACAAGATCTCCACACGGCAGTGACTATTCCATAATATCCTGAGTTTTCGTGGCTGTAATGATGCATTTCTTATCCCTTTTTTTTTTCACCTCCCCGGCTTTGGCTGCTGGGGTCTGTGTGGGGTTTGCTTTAGCGTCAGTAGACATGAGGACATATGTGCTACTCCTGATCCATTATGTAAGGGTTTTGGACGGGAAGAAGTGCTGGGTTAGGGTTAAGGCATAAGCCGAAGCTAATTGGCAGCGGCTGGTCGGGACCCTGTGGGGACAAAGAGAGAAGCGAGGCGGGTAGGGGCCACATTCACAAAAATAACAAGACAAGATCAGGTCCTGTTGATTCTATTCTAGGAGGAGGAGGGGAAGTTGGAACACTTGGTTTTGCGTGAATGATGGCGGGGGAGGCAGAGGGACGGATGCATAGTGTGGTTCATAAAGGTTGCCATGACACAGAGGTCAATCACACCATCACCCTTTTGCTCTGAGTGCAGAGCAGTACGTCAACGATGGTTCAGGTAAACATACTGTCAGTCCAAAACTATGAAAGTACACAGTAGTTAGAGACAGTATTACTGTTAAACGTATCTTAAGTTAATAAATTCTGAAAAATAGTCATGATTATGGATTGAGCCTTAAAAGGTTCTTTAAATTAGAACAAATACTTTATTGATACAAGTCCTCCGTCAGACAAAATACACATTTTAATTAAGCACTTAATTATTAATCTGCCAAGGATTACTGATATGTAATGCAGCTCTTTTGTAATCAAGTCAGGTCCTGGCTGGCTGATGCCGTCTGTCAGAGCGTTGAGGCAGCGAGGCGTGAGAACAACAAGTCTGTCGAACGTGCGTCTGCTTGTGGTTAAAAGGACAGTCGCCACAGGCAATGAATTACAGGGACAATATCCCGCTGGATTTGTTTTGGATTAGGCCAATTTTCTACAAGATGTCCGTAATCCCTGGAAGAGGCTGGTTTTAAGTCTTTTTGAGGAGGCGGAGACACAATCTGGTCAACATCGTTCCCCTTCTGTGACTCTGCACCACTGATGGTCTGCTCCAGCGAGGCAGGCGGCCTCTGCAGCAAATACAGCCCGCTAGTTCCCATGTGTGCCTGAATGTTCTTGATGTCATACAATTTCCAATCTCCGAGCGGAAGAAGGATTAGGTGACCAGGCCTCCTGACGCTTTGGGTCCACACATTGTCCAGGTTACGACTGGGCTTTACTCCAGTCATTCTCTTCCACACTAATGGTTGTATGTATATGAAAAACCATTTGCAGAGCCAGTTTGCGCCGGAAGGCCTAGTTTGATGTGATCGGCAATCGGCCGAGCAACCTCACTGAGGCCGGTTCGGTGCTGGTCACACTCATGCGTCCTGCACGCTTACAAAGAACGAGCCAACATGGCTCAAACATCTTGTACGTAAACCAGAAAAAATTAATCTCGCACTCGTAACACCAGTAAGGACTAAACGTGTTCGGCAACCCAAACTTAATCAGACACTTCAAATCTAATCACCCCAAGGAACAAAGAAAGATAAATACGCTAATGTTAGCAGAGCGGCTAAAGCTAGCATAGAGCCAGCCTTGACCGAAGCCAACATATAACATATGATGGACTGAACGACGCTTACAAAGTTTCATTTTAACGTCAAAACCGCAAGGAAGATGGAGCCTACTTTAATTCTAATCAGTCAGAACACATACACAATGCCGACAGCCTTACTTCCGCTGTTATCCTTCTAAATAAGAGCACTGAAATAATTTTAGTTTTAAAACTTTAAAGAAAATGAATCGGTATCGGCTAGTCAGACTTTATAATAAAAACCGTGATCAGCCAAGATTGTAACTGGTGCAACTCTGGATTTTACATGAAATCACAATCACAGTATTAAGAGTTAGATTCTGCAGAAGGTGTAGTACCTTTACTCTCTGATCCAATAGTTCTCTGTCGCCAGCCTCCAGATTTGTCTGTCCAATCTGCCTGCCTCTAAGCCGCCATGCCTCCCCAACCCCATCCATTATTTTCCCCATCCAACACCAGGGATCATATCAATTGAGCCTCCATTCCTCTGCAGCATTCTGCATGCTGGGCTTGTTTTCCCACTTGCATTGATTCTTCGTCAGGGCAGTCCTCCCGCTCTTCCTCCTGTTTCTCCCTAATGCAGCAGCCCCCTCATCATACATCCCCCTCTGCAGGTATCTACATTCTGCACCGCAGTAGAACATCTATGAATCTCATCTGGCATCCATTTCTCTCGAGCCATGCTCAGCTCTGGCACAGTTACATAGTGATTACATGATGAGTAGGGGTGCTCGCTCATAGTTGACCATTTTGAAAATAAGATCTGTCACGGCACTGGACTGAGTCGGATCTCCCGTCACCAGGGAGATGGCGTGTGGCCAGTTGTTTCATTAAAAAAAGATTTTCCCTCAGCGTAGTTCTTCTTCCTGTGGCTCACCTGGGGATGATCCAGTGGATAAGGTCAGAGAAGACACAGGTCTACTCTGCTGATGGGTTGCAGTGCTCTCCCAGCCTCCTCCTGTCCCATTAGTGCTGGAGAGAGCTGAGAGGACAGGAACATGGAGCAGTGGGTAATTGCTTAGGTTTTGACACTTGCTCCCTTTTCTCTTCCTCTTGTCTTCTCAATCGATTCTCATTTCTCATTCTTCTCTTCTCTCGCTCCTTGCTCTCTCCTCTTTGGCCTTTGACCCGTCCCCCTCTCCTGCTATTCCTTTGCCGTCTCTCTCAGCTGTTCTAGTCTCTGACATCACTTGAATTAGCTTGACAACCTTTTTACGAACCAGCCCACATCCCTCACCTTCCCATCACCCCCACCTCCAGCACGACTCCTTTTCCACAAAGATCCAAATCTAGGGCAGGATTGAAGCCAGCTCCTAATACGGAACCGGTTCCTTGCGTTTCCACAGCAAAGAAGGCTTCAGGCCAGGAAAACTGCTGCCACACAGGAAACAAAAGCTTACTGGGCTGGAGAGAAGAACCGGTTCTGTCGGTGGCTGGGGGCCAGGATTATACAAATGAGGCGTCGTGTAGACGTATTTTGTGAAAGCGTATAAATTTCAGAGAAAAATGGAGCAGTACCACTAGAAATGATCAGGAGCAGTGAAGCCTAATTCAAACAAGACATGTTGAATCTGTACGTCCATGAGGAAGGAGAGAGGAGACTTAAGAAGTAAAGAAAACCCTCTGTCCTCTGTGATGTCATAAAATGGCTGAGATGGAACGATGTGGCTCTGGTGCTTCTGTGATGTAATGAAGGGGTTCTGGTGCCTCTTGTGAGTATTGACCTGACCAGCCTGGAACTCAAACCTGGTTCTCCGGTTGGAGAAAGAGCTGACTGACTGCTGGGGGGTCGCTGCAACGACTGTTCAGTCATTCAAGATGAAAATAGCACATGAAGAGTTAATTTTGTGCTTACCATTGTGATGTCAGGACCACCTTCATCAATTGCAGAGTTAATGAGGGATTATTGACCCGAGCGTGTGCGTGCTCTTTCACGGTGTTTGTGCAGCATTGTATGATGGGAGGATTCAGGCTTACATGAACATATGCTTCACACTTCACAAAATCATAATAGAAGACATTGGAGAGTGATCAATGTTCACAAGATCACCAGTGAAGATCTCTTTTCTAATAAAACTTCCTCAGAGAAATCAGATTACTCTTACTGCGGGTTGATTCCTACCACATTCCATGTTTCCCTAAACTGTATTTTTTTTTTCCCGTCTGCGTTTTATGCTGGATATGTGCTGGTCAGATCAATATCTCATTATTGAACATATTATCATTGTCAGAGGATCAAACCACAACTTCTGCTCATAGAAACCATCTTTTTCAAGATAATGTCTTCATGTTTGTAGGACTGGAAGCTGAATCACATCAAATGATTACAATAATCAAAGGATTACACATTTTTAAGGAGAAAAGCACTTTCAGAAAATTGTGGTTCTAGTGCCTCTGTGATGTAATGACGTAGCTCTAGTTTCTTTGATGTAATGACGTAGCTGTAGTTTCTTTGATGTAATGACGTAGCTCTAGTTTCTTTGATGTAATGACGTGGCTCTAGTTTCTCTGTGATGTAATGACGTGGCTCTATTATCTCTGTGATGTATTGACGTAGCTCTACTTTCTTTGTGATGTAATTACGTGGCTCTAGTTTCTTTGATGTATTGACGTGGCTCTAGTTTCTTTGATGTAATGACGTGGCTCTAGTTCCTCTGTGATATAATGACGTAGCTGTAGTTTCTTTGTGATGTATTGACGTGGCTCTAGTTTCTTTGTGATGTAATGGCGTGGCTCTAGTTTCTCTGTGATGTAATGACGTGGCTCTGGTGACTCTGTGATGTAATGACGTGGCTCTAGTTTCTTTGATGTAATGACGTGGCTCTAGTTCCTCTGTGATGTATTGACGTGGCTCTAGTTTCTTTGTGATGTAATGACGTGGCTCTAGTTTCTCTGATGTATTGACGTGGCTCTAGTTTCTTTGATGTAATGACGTGGCTCTAGTTCCTCTCATGTAATACAGATAACATATATAACTCAGTTTCACAACAAAACCTTCTGAACTGGCACCTTTTGCTTTTCAGGAAGTTTCATCTTTTGCTTCTATGTTGTCGTTTCCATGTGTAGCTCAAACGGTGTTCAATATTTATTCTAAATAATTTATTGACAAAAACTTTGATAGCTTGAGAATTTCAAACATTTTATTTCAAACTGACAAACTAGAACTTAATAATTGCTTTAAACATCTGTAATTAAAATAACTTGACAGTCTTTGTTGAATGAAAGGCACCAGAGGGGCCTGGTTACATCTTTTCTCTGCATCCCTCTTGTATAAAGATAAACTTTTCCATATTTGGCTAAACCAATGTGGAGTTAAACAGAGCCTGAAAATACTAGGGTTGGTGTCCAGACCAAAAATCATTCAGTGTTTCATAAGAGGTGACAACATGGTTGTGTGAAAACTGATAATAGAGTATATATTACTATTATCTCCAAGTCTAGGAGTGTTGCACTGGATTCCAGCAGTTTTGTCTTCCGTCTCGATGGCTGTGCCCATGTTTGTCATGGCAAGTGTTTTTTCCACATTCTCTTACTATATTAACGCATGTCATTGGTGTGAATAGAATGAAACCACTTGCAGGAGCGTGCGCTGTCACACGACACGCACATGAAAGCGTGCATGAGATAAACGAAGTAGGGATGTCACTCAGAGGAAAACGGCTCTATGGCCCCACTAATGGTTGAAACCTCCCCAGGGAATCTCTAATTACAGCATATTCCCCCCAGTAAATGCGTTAACTATCCTAGATGTCTGTTACTCAAAAGACCGAGGAGTCTTTCTTCCACTTCCTTAATGTTTTATTCACGATAAACAATCCCCACCAGCATCAAACTTGCCCAAGAAAATACAAGCAGCGCAAACAGTCCCTGCATGGCGTCAATGTATTCGCCATGGGGGCCGTTTACGGGAAAGCGTGGGTTGTCTTTTTTTTTTTTTGTTTAACACAGATGTATAAAATATGTATCAGTGGAATTTGCATCAGGCAATATATTTATGGTAATACATGTCATGTGGGATCTCTAAAACAGAATCCATGTATTGAGCTTTAGAGTCTGCGAGGAAGTCATTCCCTCCAGGTTTTCAACATTTGTCACGATATTCACCCACTCAGGCTCGGTTGACTGTTTGGTGTGAGACCATTTTTCTGTTTCAGCTTCTTGTTTGTTTCTAACAAGACCTTCAATAGTTATAATGAGCAGCTATGTGGACCAAAAAGCCTGTAGAGAACCCTCATCTTTATATGTGGCCTAAGATGCTCACCACAGTTTGGCCTTTTGTTCACCAAACAAGAGTGAGTCAATGAAAAGTGCATTCTTTTGAAGTTATCCTATGTAAACTCCACCTATTGTTCCCATACAAATTGGCAAAATTGTAACAATGTATTCCATTTACACAGCTTTCATTCGGTTGTGACTTTATTCAGTCTATATACTGTGGAGGCGCAGTGGGGGATCAAAGTTGTTCAACCTCTGAGAGGGCAGTGGAGGTCTGGCATGCTTACTGCAGCTACTTCAATTGTTTTTGTACAATTATGTTCACGACAATTTACCGGTCCGGTAGCTTTAGTGTATATTCAAGCTACAATTGGTTGGGTCTCACGTTGCTCATTCTTGCCTCATGGTTGCCACCGTTTGAGCATATTGGAGCCTGTAAGAACGTTAAACAGTTTACCATGCCGTCCTGTGCCTTTTTGTAGTTTCACCCCACACCCTCTACAGCCAAAGCAATACTTGCAGGTTGCTGTGTCTTATCGCACTACGGCACTCGAGAAACGGTCATCACATTTTTGGGAAGATCTTATCTCAAAGAGCCAAAGAAAGCGAGAATGACATCCTGTGAAAGGCTGTGATATAACGCTAGATCTTCAGCTGACACTTGTAGGGAAATCATTGTATGCCAGTCGGACGTGGCTCTTAGCCGCTTTTTTGTGATGCACGTTCCTCTCAGGCAGCACCAGGCTATGTTATGCAGAGCACACAGAGGCAGCATGGCTCTGACCTTGGCTCTCGCTGTCGATACGTCTCTGAGTGAGTGGGCACAACACAGATGCTTAACCATCACCGACACACACCACACTCGACACATCTTAGTGCTTAAACAGGCATTTCCATCAATGTGATGCGTGAGCGCAGACTAAATAGCTATTGACAGGCTGATCACATAGTGTGTGTGTGTGTGTGTGTTGATGTGGGCAGCCAACGAGGATATATTTATCACGTGTGTGTTTATGTGTGGCATTGAAGGAGTGTCAGATTAATTTGTGCCGTGGTTTTGGATATATATTGGAGGCATCTATGTAGGAGAGAGCCTTTTCACCTGGACACCTGAGTCGTCTTGTAAACAGTAGGGGGGCATATAAGCTAGAAAAACATCTAGCTTCTATGCCCCCCATCATCCATCTACGACCCGTCCTTCCACGGCTTCCTCTTTTTACTTCAAATTCACCCCATGGCTGGGGATTGTTTTCAAATTACTCATGTCCCTGCTGGTAATCACATTTCCAGTCTTTGGGTTGAATACAAATTGAAGTGCTGCAAAAGCTCGCTTGCAGCAGTATCTCTCTTCACTGATTGACTCTGATGACATCACGCCTCTGATGACATCACGCCTCATTTGTTAAAAATCATTTGTGTATTTTTGTATTTCATATTTTTACTCAAACATCCCTTCGCTTTTATCTTTTCTTTCTTCACAGCTTCTTTTGTCGTGGTGAAATCATACGTCAGCATTTCCTTTCATTCAAGTTTCATAAGAAAAGCATTATTGTGGGATACATTTTTGTTCTTTGAGGTCAGATATGCCAAGAGAGCAACCAGCAAAGAACCTTAAATGTCAAAGTACCATCCCAATGACTGGAAGGAACCAAGATGTCCAAAAGCATCAATTGCTTCCTTACACTTTTCCCATAATGCATCATGGTGCCATCTCTTCCCCATCTAAGCAATGCGTAAGCACCCGACTGTCCACAAGCTGTACAAGAATATATGATCCGTCAGACCGGACCACCTTCCCTCATTGTGGTCTGATGGTGAGGTGTTCATTGTAAGCACTTAGGGCACTGGACATGAGTTACAAATGGGTCCCCGACCGCTCTATGACTACATAGCCCCATTCACGACACACTGTTCTGCACTGTGTGTTCTGATATCTTTCCATCAGAACCAGCATTCATTTTTAGTGAATAACTCTTCTATGGGAGTGCATAAGGAAGGCTAGCTTTCGCTCCCAACATGCATCAATGAGCCTTTATTCCTGGTTCACCAGCTGTCCTTCCCCGGGTAGGTAATAACCACTGATGACGGGGAAGGACCAACAAGATAGACAATTCTGGAGAAGCTCTGACCCAGTTCTGAAGCCATCAGAATTTGGACCATGTCCGATTCGCCCAGATACTTGGGGTTGCCCATTTTTCCTGCCTCCAACATATAGGGTTCACTTTCTGTACTGAAGAGATGGTAAATGGAATCCACCTCAGCTGTCAGTGGTTATGTTGTTAGTGCTGGTTGGTGAACATTACTATCTAATAAAAAAAGAGTGTACCTCCTTTTATAAAGAACCTTATCAAACCTGCAGGAACATTCTACACCTCTCAGCATTAGGAGAGCAGCCATTGCCTCTCTGCTGGACCCGATTCTTATCAGGCAGTTCTGGGTCAGCCTTTCCCACTTTTGTTTGCCAGTGTTTGATTTCAGCAGGGCTAACAGAGGATGTTAGTCAAATACACCCTGCTCTGAAGCAGGCAAGGAACAATGAAAATATTGTGCAGCCCTTGACGCGCCGCAGATTCTTGACCGCCTCTTGTTTGCCTGCTGCTGTAAACAGCTGAGATTGCTAATAAATCTTGTCGTGAGGACCCCGTTACAGCCAACACAGGAAAAGAGGGTTTTCTTAGACTCGTGTCTAAGTGTAACGTGTTCTCTCATTTGTGGGCGTTCCTTTTACCTTTACCCTGAAAGTTTGACTCATGCCTCCCTCTGGGAGGAGGCGCCATGTCGGTCAATTCATCATGACTCTAAACAAAAGGTCGGGGATCTCATGGAGTGATATTTGTCGCTGATCGTTTCTCTATTGCTCCAAAGCTAATTCATTAATCATTTTCAAATTTCATGACCACACAAACCTTAGCGTGAGGAACAACTGGATTGATTTTGGGAAAGGTTGGCTGTATATATCCAACAGTAGGGGGAGCTTTATTTCCAAAAGTTTTCGGCGATATTTTCTCAACCATTGGTCTAATTTTGGCCAAATTTGGTGCATCGATTATGTTTTTCTTAGGATGGGGGACTTTTACTAAAAATACTGTTTTGGGACATAACTTTGCATTTAATGTTAGGGGTTCAAAGAGCGGGGATCGCCTTTACAACGCAGGAGATTGGGGCCTTTTTGGGGATATACCCTTGCCGTTGAGGGCTCAGGCGTAGTTTAGGCTTTGTAACCATGAAAACGACCTTCATGTTTCTCCCACAGCGATATAGTTCTTGCCCGACTGCTTGCCACTCTTTCCTTCTGATTTTTTTCTGCGTCTCATTTTTCTCTAACTCTGAAAGTACTACTGTCATTCCGGCGAAGTACAGACGGCACCTCTGGATCGAGCGCGAGGCTCCGTTACAGACCTGAGCAGGGTGAAGGGATCAGGCGCCCCATGCTAGGCAATCTCCCCGATAATGGAATGTGGCCGTCTAACAGCATTCATAAATATTCACATGAGGTGAAATGAGGCTGCCCCAGAGATTTGTGTGGAGGAAGCTGTCGGGATTTCATTCTGTCATGCAGAGTCTGGAATGTGTGGGTGGCATTGGCCTCTTTTTTTTTTTTTTTTTTTTCTTCTTTTTTTGTTTGTTGAGGTTCGATCTTAAATATGATCTACATTAAGCCGATCATCTCTTCCAGAATGCGTAAGAACAAACATCCCACTGGCTCCAAGAAGAGGCCCCGCTTCACCTCAACAATCGGCACATGCTGCAGTTTCCCCTCGAAGTATGTGTCGGCGCCGCAATTAACGTGGCAGTGGCTCGCCACATTTTAGTCAAACGCTATTCCTGCGGGCAACGGACAAATCCTGGAATTGGAATGACTGACAATCCTCTGCTGAATAAGTGCAGCTGGAAAACTGACGTGTGGCTGGAAGCAGGGATTCCGTTTCCCTGAATGTGTCGATCAGCGAAGGCAATCTCTCTAATATCATCACACTTAGCTCCACTGTTAAATATGCATAAAGCTTCTCCTTAGTTAATCCTCCTCTAATCAGCCAGGTAGGCCGCTAATAGAATCTGAATGGAGCAGAAGATTAGATCTTATCCTCAGCAGGTGAAATACAGCTGAAGTAAAACATCCACTATCTACGCCTGATTTCTTCTATTTTTGTGTTTATCTCATATTAAACTGTGTCTGATCTTCAAACTAAATTTAACACAAATCAAAGGAAACCTAAGGAAACACTTGCTGCTTGTGTGCAGGAACATCCCACCACAGCATCTCAACAGGGATCAGGTCCAGACTTTGACTAGATCACCCCGGAACGTTTATTTTATTCTTCTTGAGTCATTCAGGGGTGGACCTACTCTCCTCTTTGGGTTCATTGTCTCTCTGCAAGAGCCGGTCATGTATGTTCTTCTGGTGGAACCCCGTGTTTGGTTCCCACCAGATGGAACGGGTCGACTTTCCACTCATCAGTCCAGAGAGGATTCTCCCAGAAGCTCTGAGGGTCATCAAGGTGTGTCTCTCTTTCTCCCATGATGCCATTTTAGCCCAGTGTCTTCCAATAGTGAAGCTGTGACCTGTGACCCTTTATGAGGTGAGAGAGGGCCTGCAGGTCCTTGGATGTTTCCTTTGCATCTTCTGTGATCTCCTGAGTGAACCTTCTCCATGCCAAGGACAGCTTGTGAATACGAGTTTGCTAACACACGCCTCTTCTGCTGGACAGCAGCATGTTGGCTCCGCCCCTTTGAAGTTAACATGCTACCAGCAGCATTTAACCCGGAGGCCCACTGAGCCGGCATCAACTCTAACCTCGCTGATATGATCCAATTCATTACCCTCCAGTCATATTTCAGAACCTCTGTCCCCGGATCCGTGGATAAATGCAGCTCTAAAACATGTGGCTGTGAACCTTCTCTGGGCCGGACTCAAACAGCACTTTGGGAAGCGTTGATTGGAAACATGGGTTGGATCTATAAGGCGTTACTGAGGCTGGATGTTGATGCCTGATGATTGACACGATGTCCCTCCCCTCTACGGAGGATTTATTTGACGGACACTGATATGGGGTTTATTTGTCCCTGTTGGCTCTATGGCTGGTCGGTATCTTGACATCTATCTAATTCTGTGAAATGCTTTGGACCGCAAACGTCCAGGACGACGTTATGGCCCTAAGGCAGCCATTTTTAATTATGTCACATTGTGATTATCGTCTGAACACAGAGCTGGAGTGTGAAGCATTAGGAGTACTGAGAGGTCTTAAGAAGTGACTCAGAAGGTGTGTGAGTTTGTGTGTACGTGTGTAAGTGAGTGTGTGAGTGTGTGTACTTGTGTTTCTGTGTGTGTACATGAGTGTGTGTGGTCTGTTTGTGTACGTGTGTGTGTGTGGTCTGTGTGTGTGTGTGTGTGTGTGTGAGGAGGGGGGATATAGTTGAGTGATATTGTTGTAGACCGCTGTGGTGTGTCTTTGTTCCTCTGAACCCTTCTTTAGATTCTATGTTTTTAGTCAAACGGCTTCAACAGCTCTCCGTCTAGAATTTCACAAATTCCTTCCGAGGTAAACCATTTCTTAATCTCAGAGCGAGCAACTATTTCATGAGGCCGTGCCAAAAAGAGGATGAAGAGCCTCGTTCCATTTTCTTATTTCGTCTGAAATTCCCCCGCTGTGGGACAAACGTCCTTCCTGAACCGGCACCCAGAGAAAGCGGCTCAGCTTGCCCGATCTCTGTGTTACCCTCCCCAGCAGTGTTTATCAGCGATCTGCTCAACCCGCTGCAGGGAAGGAAGACGAGAGGCAGAACCGGCCGCCTCTCAAGGACGCCGACTCCTCGGACTGACTTTGAGAACCCCGTCAGTCCGGACAGGAGGCCCCCAGCCTTTGGGTCATTCCTTTGTGGGTTTATTTTTAGTTTGTTTGTGGCTATATCCGGGCAAATCCTGAGGACCAGAACCATCAGAGGGGTTCAATTAGGAGAAGTGAGGAAGAGGCAAAGGCTCTTTGAATGGGCCGAGCAGCGTTGCATAATGACGGGTCAGTAGTCACTCATTAGCTAATGATGACTCTCAGGAATTAAACCCTCTTAAAAACTTCATAGGCAGATGCACTATCGACCCTCTTAGTCCTGGTTATCTAACCCTGCAGAAACCCATTTACGTCTCCTCGCCCTAATCTTCTCTCACTCATTATGACTTACTGTATTTTAAACGCCACAATGAGGATGCGGTCTTCGGCGGTGACGGATGACTCATTCCATGAAGCCCAGGATTAGACTCAGATTTGGCAGGAGGGGAAACCCTAAATTCCTCAGGAGCAGCAAGAGCCTCAGAGAATATATGGAATTCAAGGCTTCAAAATACAACCAGAACCAGACGGGAGCAGAAAATAATGAGAGGTAGACCAAAAAAACAAAATCATACCAGATTCTAACTCTTATTGACCGTAACCATTTCACCACATCACTCGCCCAACTTATGCGATATTTTGTTTTAGACGGTGACAACATGTAATCTATCTGTACAATGAGCTGTCATGACCTCGTTTAGTTTGAAAGGGCCAATCAGAATGATTTATTTATCTCCTTGAAGAGTCGGGGTTATCATGGACTCGTCACCACCGTGTCCACAGACCTGTCATATTAACATGATGACTCAAAGACCGTTGGGTGGATCATTTTCGAACATGATACCCACATAGACCTCCCTGTGAGGAAGAGCTGGGTCGATTTTGGAAAAGGTCAGTTGCATATTTCCGACACTAGGGTGAACTTTATCTCCACAGGTGTTCAGGTCATGATTTCTCTACCGTTGGTCCGAATTAGTCCAAATTTGGGACAAGGACTCGACTGGAGGAGAACCGTCTTCATTTCATATTTGACTCACTAGGAGGAGCTTTTTTAATTCAATCAGGTGTGTTGAAGGTTCGTCTGGGATGACAGCAAGGGCTTGGTTTCTTTAATGTTGAATTTGTTGAAGGGGGCAGAACCCTGTTCTGTTTTGGACCTGCCCATTTTAACGCCTGGATGATGCTCAATCACTGGACCTGATTCTCTAGACCGTAGACACGCCAGGATATTATCAACATCAGATGAGGTCTCTCCTGTTGGTGGTTCTGTGGTTGTTTTGGACGAAAAGTGCTGCTGGTCCTGGGACAGTATGAAAAGTCGTGGGTGAATATGACTTCTCAATGTTTCTGGGTTTAAATTCTCATCAGAACTACTGGAGCTTCACACTGCGGATCTATCTCTGTGCTCACGTCCTGCTGTCCATTACTGAAGCTGCAGAGAGATCCCCCAGAGTCGGGTCACCTTGGTCACCTGGGTGAGGGGGTCTGATGTTTGAAGGACCTGAAACCCCCTACGACCCCAGGAAGACCTTTTGAGGATGCATCCCAGTGCATCGGAGAGTTGGCCGTCTTCAGCAGATCTGTGACAAAGTTGAATCCAGAATCCAGGCGGGCGGCAAAAAAAGAAGGTGACGCAGACCTGAAGCCATCAACACACCCACACTCTAGTGGTGGATTCCCTGAACCATGATCAGAGAGCAGGGTTAAAGGAATCATAGAGGCGGTGAGAGCTCTCAATGTTGTGTAACCTGAATGACGGCATATCAGATAGCAGCCCAAACATGGCGCCCTCGCTGAACCCCTCTGCCAGAGCCGTCACAACCTAGACTGGAGAGTAAGAGACACTATTACATGTGCAGAAATCAATGCCTGCATACACAAAGAACGCTGCTGTGTTTCTAATGTAGCTCGTATGCTAACACACCGCTGGAATGCTAATCCATGTAGATGAGTGTCGGTGAGTTCTTATACCCTTAAAACAATCAACAAAAGGAGATCTTTATTTATTGTCTTTATTGATTATACTCATGATATTTAGTTCAAATTATTCACAAAATCACCATCTTTAAACAACATGTCCGGCTCTTTAGGATAAAAACAGCACCAGAGATCCACCACCAGGCTTCACAGTGGGTATCAGGGGCTTTTCTCTCTCTTTCTTGCTAGGCCACACCCATCTTAGATATTTGTTGCCACAAAGCTCTACTTTGGTCTCATTTGACCTCTGACCTTGTTCCAGTGAAGGTCCCAGTGGTGTCGGCGCCATCTGATGGTGGTTAGCGAGACTTTCTGACTTTGCCAAATGGACACAAACAAGGAGCTTTTTTGTCACTTTTTCTGTGACCCACTGATGGTTTCATCGACCTCTGTAGAAGCTTGTCCTCCGTTGTCGGAGGACAAAACCAAATCTCTCCTAGTGAGCATTAGAGTGAATTATGATGTATACCAGATAGATCTCCTCCAGTCCTCCAGTCTGCACCACATATGGACCAAAATCTTTACAGTACAAAGAAGTCTTGGAGATAAAGCTCCGCCTAGTGTCGTAAATACACGACTGACCTCCTCCATCACACTTACGTCCTTGTGGGTTTAATATCTGTCAGCGATCCATTAAATAGGTCTTCAGTCGTTTTTCATGCTTTAGTGACGATGACTCAAAGACTTTTCTACAAACCCGTTAGGACTGATTATTGGTCATTTGGTCAACAGGTGTTTTTGAGAGTGTGACATTTGGGCTTAATGTTATCTATGTAAACATTTGGAGAGAAGGTTAATTTGTCTTTTTATTTACATTTTTTTTTTAGAGTGAATCCACCCAGTAGTGAAGAAGAACCACGACAGAAGTTTGTTCTTGTTAGTATTTGTATTTAGAATAAAATGCAGACATTGTTTTAAGGTCCGAACTCCTTCACAGGATTATTAAACATTTATTATGAGTAATAAGTTTAGTCTTAGCCGGTTTGTTTGTTTTTTAGATATTATGATTCATGGAGGGAGTTTCTACCTCCACCTCTCCTTTGTTTCACTCTTTCTCTCTCCTCCGCCCCTCGGTCTCTCCTCTTCTTCTGTCTCCCCTCAGAGGTTCAGCTCATGGCCACCTCTCAGGTACTCTTGTCTCTTGACGTACAATATACGATCTTTAAACCGTCCATCTCTGGAGACGCTCCGTCTCCAAGCCTCCTCCACCTCCTCCACCAGCACAGCAACCTGAATGCTGCTTCTTTTTTGTCTTTTATTTTCTGTCGGCTAATAGCACTTCTGCACCGCAGCATCTGGCTTTGATTGAACCCCCCCCCCCCCTCTTGTCTGTGAAGACGAATGACCCCCTCCCCACTCTCACTTAATAAACCAGAGTTAATTTCCCAGCGATCCCGGTTCCATTAAAATACAGTCATTTGTGTTATTCTTCCTGTCATATAATTAGACCAGGCTGCTCTCCCTGTGGCGCTCAGGCAAAGGAGCGCAGTGGGGGTCCCCAAAGGACGCCGCTAGCCCCCCCGAGGGTACGAGGGTGAAACATGAGTGCCGCACTCGCAGCTCCTCCCTCTGAGGCGTCTGAAGCTTCCACTGGCTCTCAGCCTCAGAAGATGAAGAGCACACAGACGTTCATTTAAAGCCCTGCCACAGTGCCTTTGTGCAGAGGCGGTGGACGGATGGACCGCGGCAGGTGTTGGACGTTCTCCAGAACATCAGAGCAGACTTGTCACCAGGATGTGGACAACCGGGACCTGTTTGTGGAGGACATGTGGGGAAGACCGGGCCTTTTGTCTGCGGCGCCAGAACGTACAGCTTACCAAAGTACTCTTGAGCTCAAGGGGAGAAACCATGACATCACACAATCAGGCAGACTGAATGCATCATCAGCCATTACATTAAAACCACGTGCCTGACTCTTAAAGCAGTTTTGTATCAGAGTGTGTTTGTGTAGATTTTCATTCATCCAGCTCTTGGCAGTCCATCGGGCTTTTCCTCAGTCCGAAGAATCCACATGTAGACGTAGAGGGGTACAAACCCTCACACACTATAAACTGCTGCCGTCAGAGGAACGGTACCGGAGCATCAGCTGTTAGTGGTGTGTATTCCGGCTCAGCGGTCCAGCAGTCCATCACACCTGATGACTGCCTTCATGTAGTTCACACCTTAAGTCCTTTGATAGGGGCACCTTCAAGCACCAGTCACTTCAAACACTTCTAATGTGGTCGTTCAACACAGCCATTTCTAACATCCCATCATGAATCATCTCAGGGTTCTGTGTGCATTTTAGTATTTGTTCCTGATCTCAGAGAACCGCTACTTCATTCTGCCTGAACGTCGGTCGTTTGTACAGCAAAATGACAACATTTGATTTAACCGGAGATCTAAGGTGTTGAAGGACTCCGCTGAAGCGAGGAGTCTCGGTCCTGTAATGTTCTGTGAAGTTCTTCTTGACAGACGCAGCCTTCACCTTCCTCATTTACCATCAGCGATCTGAGTTTGCCGTATTTCATCTTTACATTTTTGCGCCAGTCCTTGACTCTGTCGCGGCGCGCTGGCCTTGTCAACAAAGACGCGGGTGTGACGTATGCGCTCCAGCGCCTTTCTGACCTCGCATGAAACCAGACCTGATGTAGAAAAGAGTGAGACACACAAGAAACTGCAGCGACCCGATTCTCCACACATTCCAAATATTTAAGCTGGAAATGATTATCAGTCTCCAATTGCTGCGAGGAAGAGTTCATTCTTCAGAACGGCAATCAGAGCTGGTCGTGTTTGTGTCATTAAGATGACGGTTGTTGAGTTCTGGTTCTGTTTTGATGGGCTGCTTAATGCGAAAACTGCTCCTGCAAAAAATCCAATCCACATGCAAGAAACATGGCCCGTGAGCCCGTTTAAGTCGGTACCGAACGCATCACAGCAGGGTGTTTGGGCTCAAATTCAGACTGGTCCTTCGATGCAAGGTTAGGGCCCCGAAAAGACCCCAATTCCCTGCGTTGTACAAGCACTCCCCCTTAACTCCTCACAATAAATCTGAAGTTATATGTTTCATAACAACAGCTCCCCCTAGTGAGTAAAATATGAACTTATTCATTCAACATTGAGTCACCTGCTGCATGTTTATGGACTGCGGGAGGAAGCCGGAGAACCGGGACAGAACCAACAAAGACACGGGGACAGAAAGGCCGGCAGAGGGGGATTCGAACCCGGTATCTTCCTGCTGACAGGCAGCAGCAAAACCCATTACAGCGCCGAGCTGGTGTGGGAGTGGCCTTCCCCTTTGGCCACACCCATTCTGTTTTACTCCGGCTTAAAGACCTTGATATTAGTTTAACATTTCGATCATAAAGAAACGGTTGGATATTTGTATAATATATATATGTTTATATATCATATGTATACATGTAGGTATATGTTTAGAGAGGAGGGGTATGACCTCATTCTGACTTCACCTGTTGTCGCCCAGGAGAAGCATCTCGCCGTGTGGAGGGAGGTAAACCAGGGGGATGACCTATCTTTGAGTGGGAACAGAGGCTCACTCTGCCTCAAACTTTGGGAGGTTAAGAGGTCAGACTGAAAGTGACTCTGGGCGGTGGTGAGAGGTCACAATATTTATTATTCGATTACTTAATTAATGCCCGAATAATCAATAGAATACTCGATTACTAAAATAATCGATTACTGCAGCCATAACTGCATCTATTGGGGTCGATTCCCCGACTCATGGGAATATTAAATAGGAGATATTTCAGCTCATCCTTGCGTTTTAATAAACTAACAGGGAAATAAGTGCTGAAATGCAGCATCAACATCCATCTAATGGATTATAGGATGTCACCTTGTGCAAATGAGTCAGCATGCTGATACACGTGGCACGACTGGCGGAATCTTCCTCCATCTTCTCGTCCCTGACTCCTCCCTCAGCAGCACCTGCCAAACACTGACGGGGAGTTTTATGCTGTGATCGGAGATTAAAGTTTAGCATGAATGCAGCAACACAGTCCAGAGGCAAAACAGTTTCCAGATGGCCGTGATTACGGGGGAGTGGAGATATGAAATGAAGGTTGACGGGATAATGGAAGGAGGAGGAGGAGGAGGAGGAGGAGGAGGAGAAGGTCAGCCGGTGCTGTTAGAGGGAGTCTTGTGGAGATGAACGGGTGGACGGCTGTGTGTTACGGTTTCCCAGTAGGTTCAGAAATGCGTTGTGACGTCAGAAATAGTCACACCTCTACTTATCTTACCTCTGCAGATGTTGTGATGGCTGTGATAGCGCCGGTGTGCGCTGAGGAGATAGCACTGAAACAAGTTACAAAACAGGAATGTAATTAACTAAAGACCTCGGGAGGAGACTCCTCACGGGAGCCTTCATCATTTTTCTCTGGTTTGGTTCCAGCACATCAGTGGAGAATGCTAAAAAATTCCATGACCATGTCTTCTCTCCATCCCCACCCAGAACTCAGTCCGACAACATTGAGCAAAGCCGGCAAACGCTTCAAAAAACCGATCGGCTTTTTGTTGTTGTTGTTTGTCGTCTGGTTTCGTGAAGCTGTCACACAGCCGCCAACAGGGACAGATGGACCGGGTTCATAGCGTTTCCTTCAAGAAGCCGGTGTGGATCTCACACTCAGACTCGGGTGGGCTGGGACTCCTGGACAGCTTGTCAATATGCTGAGTCACTGCTAAGATCAAGGTTGGCAGGCCTTTGTGAGAGCAACGCGGTTCTAGTGTAGAGGAGGAGAATTGAAAAGCAGGAGGAGGTCCATCCATCCATCCATGTGACTCGAGTTCGCTGGCGGCTGCTGCATGCCTCCATTGGAGGATCATTCTTACATTTATGATCAGCCATAACCTTAAAAACACCACAACACTGACTTCACTTCAGTTAGCCTGGAGTGACAATGACCTTGTCTCCAGATCATCAGCTGTCCCTGCTTAGACCACTTTGGCAGGTTCTAACCAATGCAGGCCAGGAACACCCAAGAAGACCCGCAGTTCTGGAGATGCTGTGATCGAGTTCTCGCGACATCACAATATTCCCATCCTTATAGTCCCTCCGATCATTCCTTGTCCATTTTATCCTTCCTCTGACACGTTCAATCGCTGCTTAATAAGTCCCGCCCACTGACAGGTGCCCCTGTAACGAGATAATCAACGTTATTCTATTGTCAACTTTCAGTTGTTATAATGTAATGGCTGATGAATCTATAATTAGTTACATAACCTCGTTGTGTGTGTCTGGTTTTAGTCTTTTTATTCTCCTCTTTCTTATAGAAACTCTCTTTAAACTCGTCTTGAAACTTTCTGGCCCAAAGACCTCCAGAACCAGGTGTATTTTAATCAGCCAACTCTAGAGTTTATATTATTGCAGGTTTATTATGTTTGGCTCGGCTATTTGTGTCATTGTCTAGCGTCTTTGTCTGTTGCTATGGCGCTGAAATGTCTCCTACAGGAATCAATACAGTTCTGTCTCTCTGTCCATCTGTCTCTCTGTCTGTCTGTCCCTCTGTCTCTCTGTGTCTCTGTCGCTCTCTCTCTCCGTCCATCTTACTCTCTCTCTCCGTCTCTGTATCTCTCTCTCTCTCCCTCGCCCATCTACCCTGCCACTTAAAACTGTTTTCTCAATTAATCGTTTATCTGAGCAGGTTTATATTTACACCTCATTTAAAAAAAAAAAAAAAAAAAAAAAAAAAAAAGAATTCAAAGTGCTTTAGAAAATAAATGTTTAAAAATCTCATTAAAACATCATAAAACACATAACAAACATTTAGAAATGAAAATGATTTAAATGGAAACTAAAGGAACTACAAGTTACAGTCCAGTGTAAGAAACCAGGTAACTGAGGGGTTGAATTAAAGTTAGAAGGGTCTTCAACCTTCAACCTCGTATAAAAGCTCTGGGAGTCGCAGCAGACCTGAGAGTTTCTTCCAGATATGTGTGAATAGAACCTGAACCACCGCTATTACATGTAAGGAATGAAGGAAGACCCATCCCCAAGAATCAGAGGCTTCTGATTGGTTCAGAATGTCTTCAAATTAATTATTTTGTCCACCTGAGGGTCAAGAAACCAAAGGCTGCTCATGTCGCGTCATAAAGGACAACGACTCTCTGCAGCTCTAGTTTTCTGCGACCGGACGCTAACGGTTTGTTCACATTGAACGCCGAGCCTCAAATGTCGTTCTGGGATCTTTTTGAGTTTAGTCTGGAGCGAGTCAGGGGAACCGTGAGTCCACAACTGGATGAAGACAAACATCTTCTTTTTCGTTTCAGAACTTTTTTCGGTATTTTTTTTTTTTTACCATAATTTCTATGAGCAATTTTTTCAGTGTATAGGAGTTTTACAGATCGGGTTTATTCATTCAGCTATGATAAGCATGTCTCACATTTCCACTTTGATGGCCTCCCTACATCCATTTGAGTCTGTTTTGCGTAAACTTGTGTCTTTCCGTCGACTCCCTGCGTAATCCTGTCCCTCCCCACTGAAGTGACTCCTACTAGAGTCACGTCACTTTAGAAGAACTTCATCCATCAAATGTGGTTTTCAGTTTCAACAGGGAGTCCCTGCATCCGTATTAACGCCTTCATCCAGGCTAATGAGATTTTAAGTATCCGCCGGTTCTGTTTCCGAACCTCATCGCAGTCAAACAATTCATGGCTGTTTCCTCTGGA
The DNA here is from genome assembly GCA_009660295.1 of Lophius piscatorius. Classification (NCBI taxonomy): domain Eukaryota; kingdom Metazoa; phylum Chordata; class Actinopteri; order Lophiiformes; family Lophiidae; genus Lophius; species Lophius piscatorius. The sequence goes on from VRLP01004118.1 coordinate 51,264, forward strand.
GTCCACAGAGAAAACGGCAGGAGTTCCTCCTCACCCCAGCCTCCTCTGAGGAGCTTCTGTTTATTCCTGCTGGCTCTCATCAGTTTAATCACATCGGAACAACTAGCGTTCACCTGGGGACCGGCAGAATTAATGAGTGAGCGAGACGGCCGACAGATGGATGGGCGACCAACGGCCCCAAAAAGGAAAGGAGACAAAACTGGTTTGAAGAGAAAAATAAGATCCTTTACACCGACCGACTCCGTCGCACTGAGAAATGACGAAGAGGCCGTCTGCAGACCGATTTATCCCCCGACTGAGGAAGTGTATGAGGCTGTGAGAAAACTGGCATCTAATATTTCAACGGTGGAAGCCAAGAGATAAAAGGCCAGAAAACGAGACATGACAGATATTCTGATTCTGGACCAATGGCTGCTCCACTCAAAGGTCATGACCTCTGTGTGTAGTCCTGGTTCTGTGTGAATACTCTCAAACCCTGGTCTCGTGTCTCTGTTACAAAAGCAAGGGACTCATCTCAACGTTAGGATTCTCTGAAATGAGGTACAATCTGGTCAAAAAGACGACGCGGCACTAAAACTCAGTCTGACCGGCTAAATAAACATGAAGTTAGAGAGAATTCAGCTTTTTGTGTTTTTAAAACTGGGGAATGTTTACAGCAAGAAAGAGAGAGGGAGAGAGAGACTAGTTTCTGCTACTCTGCAATAAAAAGTTATTTTTATGATGCGTCTATCTTTTTTTTGATCATGTTTTATTTCAACAGTTCATATTTTACCCACTAGGGGGAACCTTTTTTTACAAAAACACTGTTTTTCTGACACAACCTCATTTAATTTGAGGAGTTCAACCTGGGGGATCGTTTGTACAACGCAGGGGATTGGTGACTTTTCGGCGCAAAAGTGACCAATAGATGAGTTTCATCAGAAGGTGGGCGTTTACCGTTTGTTCGGCTGTTTTTGCTGTTATTTTGATAGTTTTTATGAGGAAACAGCTAATAATACATTTTTACTTCTACAACGGAGAAACGAAGGAGGGAGGAAAAGCTGTCTGTACCTCTGAGTGGTTTATCTCTGACTAACGTTACATCATAACAGCGTTATCAAATTTTTATTTTATGCATAAGCTTATGTTGCTCATTATAAAATAGTTTTCTACAAAGGTTTCCAGCGCTTCTTAATTTGTTGACCGCGTCAGTCCATCACGACACCTGACGGGTTTTCTTGGATGTGTTTTTAGAGTTCTTTATTTCTTACTTTCCCACGATATTCTTAGACAGTTTTGCATTAAAAACAAATCTCTGCTATCCTCTGGATCATTCAATTCTGGCCTCTTGCATGTGAGTAGCGCCAGGGACTATCCTGAAAAACTGTTGATGTGCAGCGGTTGCTTTTCTGAGTGTCTTTCCGAAAAGGACCCGGAAATCTACATCCAACAATTTACTGACCAATTCAGAATTAGGTTGTCCATGTAAACCCACTTAATACTGCTGGTGTCTTCCTTATAAGGAAGATGGCTGGGCACAAGCTGTGACAGGGCGTTCGCGAGCGAGCCGACCTTCCAGGCTTTAATGTGCATGTGTGGGACCAGCACGGAACCATCTGTCCTTAAGAACCGAGCCTGCTCTGTTGTAATCATTGTGTAACGTAAAAGGAATAATTTCTGCTTCTGGCGGTCTGCTGGATTGTTTTTTTGTCTTTGCTTTTGTCTCTGAATGTCCTCCCTGGACATGTTGGAGATATCGGCTGTTGTCCTGTTCGCTCCTGCGTGGCCTCATGGCATGCAGACAGGAAGTCTGATCGGACTCACGTTCACTAAACAAGGCTGGTGTTTTAATTACATCATCGATCATTCCGTGATAAAGTTTCTCTCAAATCTGTATTTTTGGCTACGACATTTGAAAAACTATTCAGCAAATTCTAGATGCTAATATGTCAGCAGTTAACACTAATGTAGCACAGTGACATTTTCTGGCCTCAATGAGGTCCACGCTGGTGGACTCTCCTCTGCAGCACATCCCACAGATGTTCTGGTGTGTTTGGGTCAGGTGACTGGGATGGTCATGGCAGAACCTTTATTCTGTGACCTCTGAACCCTTCTTGGGTTGATGTTGAGGTGATCTTCAGATCATTGTCCTGCTGGAAGGTCCAACCACGACCCACTT
>VRLP01004119.1:0-53403 GCA_009660295.1 Lophius piscatorius
CTTTATACATATGGATGAAATAATTATTTTTTATAATATAAACTGAAAAAAATAAATATTTAATATTTCTAGCTCAGAAAATTCCAAATTGTCAAAGTTCGAATCCCTTTGACGCCATAATTTGTAAATGAAAAATCTGAGCTTCGCGGGCAGGGCACGGGTAGTGGCCTCTGCGCGCGACATTTATTAATACCATTTATAATCTTGTTATCATTTATTATCATCATTACTACTTATAATCCCATTACCATTTATAATCTTATTATCATTTATTCTTTTTGTCTTATATATTCCTTTTAATTTATATATTTTATTAATATATTCTTTTATTACTTTTTCTTTAACATTTAATTTTGTAAGTTTATCTTTTAAAAATAACATTTTATTATTATATTCTTCTTCTAGTTGTAATACATGTATATCTTTCTCTTCTTTTATATTGTTATTATTATCATTTATATTTATTTTATCATTAATATTTATTTTATTATTAATATTACTATTTTTACTATCCTTAATACTATCATAATTATTATCATATACTTTCTTATCATATACCTTATTATCACATTGTTCTCTGATATTTGTTATTACTTCTTCGTATTCTTTTTTAATATTTTTTATTATTTCTTCATATTCTTCTTTTATTTTATTCATTTTATTTTCTTCATATGCTTTCATTATATTTTTTATTTCTGTTATTGTATAATATACATCATTAGATTTATATTTATTTTTAATATTTTCTATATTAATATTTATATTCTCTTTATTTTCTTCTATAATAGATATTAATTCATTATTATATTTTTTTAATTCGTTTATTTTATTGTTAAGATATTTATTTACTTCTTTTAGTTTTATATTATCTATATTATTATTGTTTATATTTTCGTTTGATTTAGATGTTAATTCATTATTGATATTATTATTACTTGTATCTATATTAGTTACTTCTATATCATTTAATTTATTATTGTTTATTTCTTTTAGTTTTATATTTTCTTCTATCACTTTTTTCATTTCCTTCTCACTTTTACTTTTATATTCTTTTATTTCTTTTTCACTCTTATTTTTATATTCTTTCTTTATCTCTTCTATTTCTTTATAAATTAAAAGATATATTTTACCACGTATAAAAAGTATTTTACGTTGTGTATCTTTTAAATCATCTAATTCTTTTTGTATAACATTTAAAGATATCATATTGTTATTTTCATTTGATATTTCTTTTACTGTATTAATATCATTAATAGTATTATTATTGGTATCATTAGTATTAATGGTATTAGTTTTGTTATCAATGGTAAGAGTGTTTAGGTTATTTTCATTTAAAAAATATTTCTGATTAACTTTGTTATATTTATTTGTTTCTTTATTTTCATGATTATTGTCTATGTTATAGGTATGTTTATTATTTATATTATAGTTATGTTTGTTATCTATGTTATAATTATACTTATTATCTCTATTATAATCTATGTTACTATCTAACTTATATGCTTTTTCATTATTATAATCTAAATTATTTCTATTATTGAATACATTTATATTTTTTTCTAATAATTTAGATTTACGCATTACAAAACTATCATCATATTTACGTTCTAAATTATTTAATTCTGTATCTGACATTTAAGGGTTTAAAAAAAATAAAGAAATATGTGATATAGATAATAGTTTAAGATAAGTGGTAACTTATGATAAGTGTAATAATGATATCATATATTTAAAAAGTAATTGTAAATATTTCATTGAAGAAGTAATTGTAAATATTTTTTAATAGAGTAATAAATTTAATTAATAGGATAATAAAAAATATTATCAATGTGTAATAGAATACATTGCTGTTTAAATTCTTATATTTTCATTCATAATAGTTTTTTATATTTTCATTGGTAATAGGTTTTTTTAATCGTATATTTTCATACGTATATTTTCATAATTATATTTATTTGTTATTTTTTATTGAAAGAAATATTTTATACATCTGAAACACATCATCTATCTTTTTTTTCTCTTACCACAATATATTATATTTTTTGTTTCAAAACAAAAATGCACGATTACGATACCATCTATTTTGAAAAAAATAACAAAATAGTCAAAATACTTTCTATATCCGAACTAGATCCATTCACACTGATATCCTATGAAGAGACTATTCATAATACTAAAGATGATATTATTTTATTTGCTATGTTAATATGCGATAGCCATAAAAGTTTGTATTTGGCAGAAAATATCTTAAATCTTAGATATGGAAGATATGGTAAGACGGATGAACTTTGTATTTATGAGCTTATGGATCCTATTACAAGATTGTTTTGTAATGATATACATTATTATAAACTCAAGAAAAAAGATAGGATCGCTAAATTTATGGGTAATGAAAAGGTTTTGCTTTCTTCGGAGTATATAAATGTTATTTGGGATAAGGATACAAAAGTGCGTGATCAACATGTTTGTAAGGATGTCGTAGGTGCAACCATTTTGTGTTTTATTATAATATATTTGTTGTTTTTGGCGCCGTTCATAATAGATAAATATAGAAATGGTTAATGATTGTACATAATTGGAATCATCTTGTTTCAGAAATATCTTTTATATTTTGATATATTGAAAGTTACATATTTTTATTTTAAAGTTTGATATGTTGGAAGTTTTAAAATTTTTATATAAACTATTATTTAATCAGATTTCTATTATTATATTGCAGAATATTTAATTAAATTTTTATTTTATTTCATAAACTTTGAATGGTATTTTATAAATGACGAGAAAAAAATAAATATAGGAAAGATTGCGATTAATAAATTTTAATTTTTTAAAGAGGATACGTGCCATTAAACATGTTATATATTTTATATTCATGTCACTATTTCTAAAATATTTCTATATCTTTTTATGGCATTCTGATACAAGTTTTAAAAGTGATTCTTGTAATTTCAACTGGTTGTTTAAAGGATAATTTATTTCTAAATATAGAAAATATTTTTTTTATTTGATTCAATTGGGTGAATACAGTGGAAAATATAAATATATAATTTATTTTTCTGTAAAAAATTTTGGATTATAGAAGTGTTATGAAATTGTACATTATTCTTTTGATTATAGAAGTGTGATGAAATTGTGCATTATCTATTATAATAAGCATATGTACGTTTAAATATTATAATGATATGTCAGAATTTTTAATTTTTAAATATTTTTATGTATCAAATGTATTGTTTTCACATTTATAATATGATATACCACTCTGAGAGAGATTGAATTTATAGTGATATTTTGTTTCTGGAATGAAATAATACATACCATAATATTTATGTTTATAGAATAATAACCATATGATGCAATTGTGTATAAATTAAAACAACACTTATTTTTAAAAAGGTACTATTTTATTTATCTTACTCATGAATATTGCATAACAACTCCTTATTTGTTGCTTATGTTCTTCATCCAAAACAATAAAGTACTCCTTTTAATCCTTTAAAAGTAATATCATTATTTCTAATTAATATAGAAAAGATGTGGGTGAGATGAAATTTCTGTCTATATTATAAATTTTATAAACTCTGGCATGTTTCAAAAATCATTAACTGAAAATATTTCTCTTACATCGACTTCATTTCAACATTATCGTTTTTTTATAATCATTGAAATTCAAATCAGAATTATCGAAATCAGGAACCAAGAGACCGAGACCATGGTAGATCACAACTGGTCAAGAAAAAAATTAGTTTATAGAACTCTATAGAGAAGTCACGCATGGATCTGGGATTGAGTAGAATAATAGGAAAAATATAAAATAGTTATGTTTTAATAATAATAAGGTATTTTATTTTCTTATGTTTAAAAATTATCGGAAATAAAAGTCAGAAATTGATAAGCAATCGTTTCTGAAAGGTTAATAAATTTTGTCAATTCCTTTACATTTATATTATCAATCAACTTTTTTTTCAAAGAATGGTTCATTGTGAATTTTGCATTTTTCTTATTCTAATATTTACTGTATTTATATAAAAATTAGATTTATTTTTCCTTTATATTTATGAAATCCATCTCTACATTTATGAAAATATCTGCATAATATATTTATTTTGTATTTATAATTTTATTATGCAAATGAAGAATAAGATTAATTTTATCACCAAACGGTCAAAAACTATAGATCCTAAAGAATTATCAAATGAAGAATGTATATCAAGCTTGAGTGAAGAGTATGAGGATATATAATTTAATAAATAAATAATAATTAGTAATATATTTTTTGAATAGATATTTTGTTTATAGAAGTTTTCTAGCTTACCATGATTTGTAACTTTGAGTACTAAAGTCATTGTGAGTTAATTTGACTGTCATTAGAGTAGATGTATTAGTCTCAGATTACTTTATGCTCTAGGTTATTGGAAGTTTGTATATTTTACATCACTTCCTTTGATTAAAACGGATTATTAACTTTTCCTATGCCATCGTATGTTCGATTCAAAAATCAATACAGAATCTTTTTACAGAGCAAACTAAATATTGTTTGAATCTAACAATATGATCACGTATAAAAATGGAATATAATGATTCTATAATATTATAAATTTCGTATTTAAAAGAATCGGACGAAATGGCCTCCAAATATTTTCCAAATCTAATGGGACAATGAGGAATAAAAAAATAAAATATCTATGAAAAGTAACAATCAATGGTTTATTATTATATGTAAGATTTAATTATCATAAATAAATAATCTCTAATATTTTAAATGATAATATTCAGTATTTTATTTTATATAACCTACAATGTCTTTTAAAATTTTATTAGGATCTAATCATCGTCCATGTATTATTTTAAATATCTCAGTACAATCTTTACCTGCATATTTTAAAAGACATTTTTTACCACCTGGATGAGTATTTATATATTCTGTTATATTATACACAACATTATCACAAATTATCCAACAATCATTAGCTGTATTATGTTTAGCGACTTCTTCTAAAGAAAGTATCATAAGGATAACAAAAAATGATTTTATCAATGGTAATTCTAATACAGGGTTTCTTTTTTACAAACAATAATCTGAAATACCGCATTTTCTAATTCAGATAAAGTTATGGGTCTTTCTTCTTTGCTTAATCTTTTATCGAGAACATGGCTTACTATTTTATATACTATTTCATGACATATATATGCTATTACGTCTTTTGCATCATCCGATACTAAATATTTACCTAAAAATGTTTTAAACTGCTTTGGTTTTTTGTAAATGAAAGAAGCTTTTCTGCAATCAGCAAATTCTAAATATTCACTTTTTGTCATATTCTTTGTTAGTTTATCTATAGCTTCTAATTTTTTAAGATGGTATGTATCTTGACCAGAAGGCTCATTAAACCATTCAAAAGATTCTGAATAACTTGTTTCCGTTACATTTACATCAGGTGTTTCTTCTTCTTCTTTTTGTATGTTTTTTTTATATTTTTTGTATGCTATACAATCTTTTATACGTTTTACTTTAAAAGGATCTTTTCTGAGAGCAAAGCATATATCTTCTATACCTATAGATTTTCGTTTTTGGTGTATTTTTATACCATTGGCTGTATTTAATAGGTGTTGTATGTTAGATTTTACCACATCTTCTAAATACGATGCACTTTCTGTAAGTGGATCGCGTACATCACCAAAAGAATACATCATTGTTTTTATTTCATGTGTATATAGTGACATAAGGGTTTTGTAGATAATTATGTGTTGATTTAATCAATATTTTTAATTTATTCTAAAAATAGAATTATGTTACAATAAAGGAAATAGAAAAAAAGTATAAATAAAAAGGGAAGTTTGTATTATTGTTATATTTTATTACGAGAAAACTAACTAATGTATATTTTTAAAGATGGATTTTATAAATTGTTTTTCTATTTTTTATTTTTTTAATCATTTATTCACTATTTCTTTTATAAATAAATCTCTAATTATTAGACAGTTTCAAAAAGAAATAAAAACAAACTTAATCATGACACATTATTATAAACAATTTATTTTTTCTCGAATCGTATTGATCAATGGAGTTTTTTTTATATGAAAAATGACATATAATATAATTTTATAAAAATAATAGAAATATTTTTAATGTCATTCAAATGTTTAGTTTTTAAATGTAAATATAAACTTTTTAATAAACTTATAACATTTTTAAGAAACTTATTATGACATAATATTATGTGAATATTATGTTCTAATTATTTATAGAATTTAAATTACTATAAAAATATATTTTTGTATTTATTTTGAAACGTATTTAAATTACTGAATCTTCTTTTAGAATAAATTTAATTGACATTTGTATTAGAAGTTCAAGTTTTATATTTAAAATATCCGAGATGTAAGTATTGATTAGAATATTTTTGTGTTTATGTAAGAAAAGTAGATATAATATAAAATAAAATAAAGAAACTCATTTATTGAAAATAATATAAAATAATAATAATTTCAAACAATTTAATAATAAAAACGATAGTTTATATGTAATATAATATTTTAAAAAAAAATCAAAGTTTCATATAAGAATTTTAATAAAAAGTAATTAAAATCATATAAGATCTCGATTAAATCCGAATTATTCAATTAAAAATATTCTGAGTCCTTTATGAATTTTGAAAGAATAACTTATAAAAATTATACTATGTCATTTAAAAATTCTTGTTAATTCGTAATATAAGTTGTTTTAATTTTTTATTAATTGGCCTTGTCTTGTTTGTGACATGTTTTTATTCTAATTTCCAAGAGTTTCCTATGAAATGATTACGCTCTAAAGGAGAATAACTAATTAAAAATTGATCTTTTTTTTGAAGTTTTTATCTCTTTATGAAATACTCTGTAATATATAAAATATGTTTTTAAGTAATAAAATTTCAAAGTTACAATATTTAAAAAGTTATGAAGATACATATAAATTTTTAAAGTATTATTTTTTAATTTAAATATGAATATAAAAAAAGAGATAATTCAAAAAATATTTTCAAAAAATTTCCAATATATATTATAATATTTATATAATGTTTAAATGTGGTTTGGGTTTTAATAAAAGGATCTGGAAATTATGATATTCATATCTTTTAATTTTTTTAATAATATAATGGTACCATGAAAAAATGTAAAATTTGAAAAAGAAATAAAATTGCTGGGTAATGATATCATCAACAAGCCTGGAACATCAAATAAGTAAAAATGGATATAATATGTTATTGATGAAAAGATGAGTTATGTTTATAAAAGATATAACAAATAAATATTAATTTATGTTTAATAAGCCTTTTTTTCTAGAAAACTCATAAAAGCCGGAAAAAAATAATGAAATTTTACTGTTAATTTTATATTTATGGAATTTTTCCTTTTTTTCGTGATCTCTATAATGTTATAATTACAGATAAAATGTTATTTACTTTATCTGTAATTGATCCAAGATCGTGGAGTTTTAAAAATACGGGATATCTGTATTAATCATCTTAGCTGTAAAGACATATTAATACAATCTCAGTTGAGGCTTCAGGGCATTAGGATATATGTAGAATGTATACTTTTAAGTTATTTAAATTACAACGGGATTCTAATCTTCTTATTGGTATGATAATAATTAAATAATGTATCAATATATGAATTATAATTACGCCGGTTAATCATTGTTTTTATCGAATAATGGCTTCATAACTCATTATATAATTAAATTATCTCGCCGAATTTTCATTCGAATCATCTCACCCTCCTAATGTATCTATTTTTTTGCTTTGTAAATATTTACCGAATAAGTATTTAAATCAGTTAGTTTTTAATTATGATTATCATTTCACAGCTGTTCTGGATATTCTTGACTTATCTCAAGTCAAGAAGCTGATTAATCTCTTAATAATCACCATAATGGATTTAAAGTGTAATTACATTATGTGCAATTCTTAGATCGATTTTGGAATTTTTTATTTTAAAATAAAATATGATTGGTTCAAAAATACTTTTATTGAACTTTATAACCGGCGCTATTAAATAAAGTATGTGCTTCAACAACTCTTTTAATTTCTAATTTACTTATAGGAAAAGCAATTTTAATTATAAAAAAAATACTTTAGATTATGGTTTGATAACAGAGAATCCATGTTTACAGTTCACAGATATCTTATCGAATGTATCTCATTCCCAGACAAATTAATAACCACCCACCCTTATTGACATAGCCATCACAACACAAAACTGTTTTCTTTTTTTAACCATCATTAACTAAGTCAAAAAACATCATTTTAAGATCCTCCTTACGAAATTATTATTGAAAATGTATCATATTTAAATAAATTTACTATGAAATCAAATATTTAAACCATTATACGCCTATAAAAATATTGTTTTGGTCGTTATATAATCAAGACTGTGACAGTTAAACTTATTTACACATTAGACCATTTTAATATTTCATAAATTAATTTATATTTAATATACCCTGTTTATTTATAAAAACGAATGAAAATGTTTAAGTTACAATTTTTAATTATTAAATATGTTTACGGGATAAGTTATCAATACAAGATAAAGAATACACAATACATTTAAATATACCGATTATTTGTACAATATTCAAAGGAACAGACGAGATAAAGTTTAAATATTACAACATTTGACATATTTATTGTTTAAGTGTACAAAAGCCTTGTACGAGGCAAAAGACGAGAAAACCGATTAACATAAATCATCAAAAAATGATGAGTTTGGGAGCTCAACATCGTCATCGATAAAGAAATTCTTCAAAACAGTTTCTTTTCTAGTAACTCTTCTTTTTACATTTTCTTCTTTCTTTCCAGGAATCGAAGATATATGTTTTCTTTTTTCAATCCCTATTTTGTCATTTTCTCTAATATCTACAGGCTTTTTAATTTCTTCTATAGTTTTTGAAATTAAAACATTTTTAGAGTTTGTAGGTTTTTTGAAATCCCTTACAAACAATATATTTTCCGGATCAAATTTTTTTAATTTTATATTTATTTTGATATTATATTTTTTATTAATAATCGAAGATTGAACTCTTGTACCGAAAGCTCTTGCTTTGTTTTTCTTAACATAAATAATGGGTACAGGTGTATCGAGTGTGGAACTTTCATCATCTCCCAAATCAATTATTTTCTTTTCAGGGTTTTTTTGAGTTTTAATACTTAAATTTTTAAATTCATTGGTTGTTTTTATTTCCGTCACACCATCTTCTTTGTTTTTATCCCATTTATTAAACAAATGTTTTCGATATCCTCCTGTCATTATAGTTTTTTTAGTCATTTTCACTTCTTCTTTATCATTCTTACAAGCTTCTTTTAAAAATTCATCCTCATCTTCTGTTTGTTCTGTCTCAAAATCATCATGAAACAAATCTAACATCTGCTCTTCTTTGTTGATTTGTATTATATCATTAAATTTTGCAATTTTCTCAACATCTATACTACCGATATCAGATTTAGGAGATGTTATATTCAAATCTGTTCTGATTCCTTGATTTTTTTCAAGACCTTTATTCATCATATTTATAAGTTCGTCTTTTTTCTTTCTTATTTCATTAATATACCTATTTTTCACTGTAACATTCAACCGATTATTCTTTTTCCATATTTCTTTTCCATCTAGATTAGATTCGAGAAAATATATTTCACCCTTGGATATACGTACTCCATTGATTTTTTCATCCATAGTGTTTGGGGTAAAAATTATTTTTATCGGTTTGTATCATCGGATGATAAAAATAACTTTAAAACAATATACAAATAATAAATTGAAAAAAATCGTGATTTTATTTATATTAGTGGATTTATTTATTATTATATTTTTAATGAAAATTTTATGTTTTGTTTCTTTTATACGATTATTTTAATAATTCAATATATACAAATAAATATTAATATTTAGAGTTACTGAAGGAAATACATTAAAGATTAGTTCTAATGTTTAATATCATTCTTTATGTCATCTCTCATCAAAACATTTTTGTCTTTGTTTCATTTCTTTATATAAAAAAAATCCAAAGCATAATTTATATGTTTTTATTTCTAACATCTATATATTGCAGTGCTAATTATATAGTTATGTACAAAGAACCAGACAATAAATCTGATGTCAATGAGAAGATATTATATGAAGATAATTATACACATATTATGAATGAGTACAAAGATGATGTTATAATAAAGAATAAAATGAGAAATGGTTTCATTGCTAGTTTCAATGAAAATACAAGGAAAAAATTAGAGGAAGATTCCAAAATAGCAATAATAGAGAAAGACGCAAAAATTAATATAGCATATAAAAATTTAAGTCCTATAGATATTGCTATGCCATTTGAAATATTTGAAAATTATAAGAAAGGCAATGTTAAAAAATATTTTACTAAAAACAGTTTCTATTATCAAAAAAATGCACCATGGGGAATAAGTAGAATTGTTAATGGTAAGAATTTTAAACATAAAGAAAGTTATGTTTATCCAGAGAATGCAGGGAAAATGGTTGATGTCTATATAATTGATACAGGAATAGAAATAAATCATCCTGAATTTCGAGGTCGAGCTAGACTTGGTGTAAACTTAGTGGAGGGATCAGTTGACACAGATGAACATGGTCATGGAACACATTGTGCAGGTGTAATTGGGGGCAAAAATACAGGTATAGCGAAATATGTTAATTTAGTTGCAATTAAAGCTTTAGATAAAAACGGTGCCGGGTTAATATCAAGGTTAATGTTAGGATTAGATTATGTGATTCAAGAACATGAACTGAAAAGACAGCTTTTAGAAGAGGAGAAAAATATTGGTCAAATATCATCTAACATCTTAGATACCAGGAAAAAGAGAACCTATTTAAAAAAAATATTTAAAAAGCTTCGTAAAAACTATAATAAAAATTACAAACATCATCAATACGAAGAACCTATAAATAAACATTCTGTTGTAAACATGAGTGTGGGTGGAGGAAAAAGTGCAATTTTAGATTATGCAATACAATATGCAACAAAACAAGGTATACACTTTTCAGTAGCTGCAGGAAATGATCATAAAAATGCATGTGCATACTCTCCCGGATCTTCTAAAAAAGCACTCACGGTTGGAGCAACAACACGTAATGATAAAGTAGCATTCTTTTCAAATTATGGAGAATGTGTTAAAATATTTGCACCTGGTGTAAATATCTCAAGTTCTTGGATAAAGAATAGTTATAAAATAGCCTCCGGAACATCAATGGCTGCTCCACATGTAACAGGAATTATGGCTGTTTACCTTACATTCGACAATTATAAGCCTAATGAGCTTATGGAACAAATAAAAAAAGATGCCTACTCTGTAGTGGAAGATACAGAAGATAAAACACTCCTATCACAAACTTGGCCATTCAACCTAGTCTTTAAAAATGAAAAGAAATATCCATTGGTTTCTCTAAAACCTTTGCTCATGAGATTAAAAAAGAATAAATAAAAATTATAACTACTGAAACTTGCTTTATTTAAAGACTTACATCATTGTGTAAATTCCATATCCGACACCAGCACCAATTCCAGTACCTACTACTACGCATACAACGGATATAATAACAACAGTTCCTGTAGACATACCGGAGGATTTCCTCTCTGGTCTTTTATTGGCTGGTTTCTTTTCCTTCTTATCTGCTGGTTTCTTTTTCTCAACAACTTTTTCTTCTTCTTCTTTTTCGGAACTCTTATCTATAATATCAACATGTTCTTCTTCGTTTACAACATTATCTGCCATTGCGATCTCTTCCAAACATGGATCTGCATTTAGTCCGATAAAGTAGTTATAATCAGATACTAAAAGTACATCTTGTTCTGGACATTCATATTTTTTAAATTTTGCGCAAAATTCTTTGTTGAAGAAAACTAAAGCTAATGCTTTTGTTATACATAATGGATATTGTTTTTCTCCAGTGCATATGTTTTGATATTTTTCTGTATCGAACTTACATTCAATCTTATCTGATACTATCATTTCAGCTGCTTTGGATACTTTCAAACAATGGTTATATCCTTCAATGATCTCTGTGGCTTTACATGCCTTTTCATCTTTGATAGAACATGAGAATACACAATCATCAGAGTTAGAATCTTCACATTGTTTTTTACAATCTTTCTTACATTTTTCATTCTTTATTGCTACTCTGTACATCTCTTTAGCCTTTTCTCTTGCAAGCCATTTCTTTATCTTTTTCAATCCATTATCCATTGTTTCGGTTGGAGTGACAAAGCAATTGGTAAATTCATGAACGAATTTATTTAGTTCTATTTCATTCTTAGCACGTACTTCAGCAGAGAACCCGGGTGTAACCTGAACGAAAATAGCTGCAGAACCATCACCGACTACTGGGAATTCTGCGTATTCTTCCATCATAAATTTATTTGAAATTACATTCAAAGCCAAAACAATTGCAGGTTTAAATGGTATAGCTGGATCTGTTATTGTAAGTCTGCTTTTAATAAAGTCATTAAATCCTGGATATGTATCCACTGGGACATCAGTATTTAAATCGCCAAGTGCGTTTGTTGATGTTGTTATTAAACCCTCTACTTCCTGGAATGCTGGTATATTAACTTCTACCGTAAACTGAGTAACATCTTTTGTTATAATTAACATCACCTCATCATTCTTAGACACTGGATCCGCAGCCCAAAAAATACTTCCATCATAAAATACATCAAAGAGTACATATTTTACATCCGTTCCTGTTATTGAAAAAAGCAAAACATCATTCTTTTTATACGGGAATGCTGTATTACCTACCTTACCTGTTCCTGTAATAGTTAAACTAGAACCAACACTACCTGCACTAACAGTAATACCTGCTTGCGCGGCAGGTATAGGTGATGTTGCCTCAGATCGTAAATAAGACACACTATATCCTAATGTTGTCTGGGTGTCTGTAGCACCTATAAAATATAACATAGATGTATAAAGTGTTAGAATATTAGATAATCTCAAACGCATGGTACATTATTTTACACCGCTTATATAGTTTAAAATGATAAATGAAGACTTTTATTAAAATTATGAAATATATTAAATTTTTAATCTTTTTGGTGATAAATTACAGTAAAACAGAATCTAGAATATAAAATATAAAATAATTTCTATAAAAAATTTAAATGTCCTTAAAGATAAATATAACTTCGATAATAAGAATTTAAATGTCAATAAAAATATATATAATTTCTATAATAAGAATTTCAATATTTATAAAATTTAATAAAAATTTATTTTAGATCATTTAATATAAAGAAATAAAATATAAAAATAATAAAATACAGTATTAATGAATATTTAAAATAATATATTTTATTTTAATATATCGTATTTTCATTTCTAAAATGTTTGATAGTTTGAATTAAAAAAAATAAATTATAATTGAAAATATAATATTTTATTATAATTCATATAATTCTTAAAAGAAAATGAATTATAAGAATTACAATAGCAAATAATAAAAAATGGTAATAAAAATACATTAAAAAATATTTGAAATATAATTTTAATTATGAATATTATATAAAAATATTTTTCTTTAAGTAACATTTTATTTATACTCTTTATTATTTCAATTCTTAGCTCAACAAGATTTCATTTCATTTTCTTATTAAAACCACAGAATTCAATTATTTTATTAATCACAGTAAATCGAATGTATAAACTAAGAATATTTAAATAATAAAATATATTATAAGATATATTGAAGAATGATAATAAAAATATCTAAATAATAAAATATTATTTCTATTATAATTATATTTTATTTCTTTATCCCATGTATCACCCTATCCACCATAAATTATTTGTTATAGATAAAATATGTACATATTTTAATATCCCTCAATGTATTACCTCTCTATCAAAATTAATATTAATTAAATCATACAATAATTTCCATTATTCCACTTCTATTATTTTAGCTCTGAAAATAAAAGAATCTTTTGTATTGCCTAGAGATATAATAAATTATATAAATAAAATATATAAAGAAGATATACAATTATCACAGATAATAAAAGAAGAAATAGCATTAGTAAAATATTTTAATTATGAACTCAATATAGATTCTATAGAATATATTTATAATAAAATAATAGAAATTATAAAAGATAAAATGGATAATAAAGATTGTGGTAGAATTGTAAAAGATACTAAAAATCAAATAGATAATGAAGATTGTGATAAAATTATAAAAGATAATAAAAATCAAATGAATACTAAAAATCAAATAGATAATAAAAATTATGATAAAATTATAAAAGATAAAATAGATAATAAAAATTATGATAGGATAAAAAATAATATAAAACATTTATACAATGAAAAACTTATAGATATAAAATATAGTATAGAAGATATAGCATTATGTTTATTAAGAGAGGATGAAATAAAAATATTAGAAATTTATAATAAATTTAAAGTTGATAGAAATAAATTAGAAGAAATAAAAAAAGAATTGGATATAGAAAATAAAATATTTAAAAAAGAATAAAAATATTTTATTATTTAATTATAAAAGATTGTAATAAAAATATATTATAACGAATGATAGAGTATTAAATGTATATTATAATAAATTATATTTATTTTTTAGATTCTGTAAAAATTATTATTTTATCATGATTTTTATTATTAAATCATTTAGTTATTTAACTGTTGGTTATTATTAAAATAATTTTATTATTTAACTGTTGGTCTTCCGTTCTGTGTAACAACTCTGAAGAGTCTATTAGCATTTGAGAACATCTCATCTTTTAATGAAATTACAACAAATTGTGATGTACTAAAATTGGTTTTTATTATTTCTCCTAGGTTATTAGTGTGGTTGGAATCTAGGGCGGCGTCTATTTCATCAAAGAGATAGAATGGTGAGGGTTTATATTTTAAAATAGAAAATATTAAGGATATTGCTACTAGGGAACGTTGGCCACCGGATAATTCAACGATGGAATCTTTCCAATCTCCGATTTTTACGGATATTTCAAAATCTTCTGTTATTTGGGCATCTGAGTCTTTTATGAAAAAGCGTAGGAAATGGCCTATGTATTTATTTATGTGTGTTAAAGCTTTTTTAAATTCTTCTTTACCTAGCTTTGAGAGTTTGTCTATGGTAATGTTTAGTTTGATTTTATCTTTTTCTAAAATATTTATTTTTTCTTCAAGATTTTTTATTATTTCTTCATTACGTTCTAAGAGATCAAAATTTTTGGGATTCATTCTTACGCTTTCAACGTTTTTGGCTGCTTCTATTTCTTCTTCTATTTTAAATATCTCTTCTTTTAAAATTTTGACTTCGTCATCGTTAATAATTCTTTTTTGGTAACTCTTAACGATATTATCTTCTAAAGTATTGTAATTTGTAAATTCCTCTTTTATTTCTTCGTTGATTTTTCCATCATTTATTTTTTTATTTATTTTACTTTTCATTTTTATCATTTTTTCCATAAAATATTTCTTTTTTGGTTCTAATACTGCTTCATCCTTTTCATCTATCGTCCTTCTCTTTTTCTTTATTTCCGTATCTTTTATTTTTTGCTCTAATTTATTTATTTCTTCATATATTTCATCTCTTTCAATTTTTAACCTTTTCAATTCTTTTTCTTCCTTCTCTCTATCATTTTGCATTCTTAAAAATTTTTGTTTATTCTCTTCTATTTGCTTATTTTTTATGCTCTCTTCAAAAATTTTATTTCTAATTATTTCCAACTCATTTTTAAAGTTTATTTTAGGCATAGATTTATAAAATCTTATCTTTTCTTCAATCTTTACCAATGCTTCATTGTTCCTTTGAATAATTTGTATTTCATTCAATCTATTTTTTATTTCATTAATATCTCCATCTGGATTTGTACTCTTTATTATCTCTATTTCTCTATCAATTTCTTTTATTTCATTTCTACTATAATTGCTCTTTCGATAATATACTTTTCCACCACTCAATGTTCCTCTAGGATCATATACTGTACCTTCCAATGTAACACATACTATATTTAATTCAAAACAACATTTTTTGGCCTCTTTTTCATCTTCGAATATAAAAAAATTATTAAAAATAAATTCCATACCATTTTTCACTTCTTCATGATATTCCAAAACTTCAAGCGCTTCCAATCCTCCTCTTTTCTTCACCTCTTTTATTATTCTGGAATTAACAATCTTTGAAACAATCTTCGTTAATGGTATTACACTAATCTTTAAATTATTATTTTTCAATATCTCTTTTCCTTTTCTATCATCTTCAACAATTACATATTTTCCTCTGGAGCCCAAAATACTGTAAATAGCTTCTGTATATTTTTTATTTTTAAAAGAAAAATTTTCTTCAACTGTACCATATACACCATTTATATAAGGATAATTTAAATTATTTATAATATTTTCTTTTTTCTTAATTAATTCTAATTCTTTTTCTTTTTCTTTGTATTTTTCATATTTTTCATGTTCAACAACCAAACCTTCTAATTTCTTCTTCTCTTCTATGCAAATATCTTTTTTATTTTTATGTAATCCATTCTTTTTAATTTCTAATTTATAAATTTCTTCTACTAAATTTTCATTTTCAATTCTTCCAAACTTCTCCATTGCTTTTATTTGATCAAATAATATTTTTTCTTTTTCTTTCAATTCATTAATATCCACAGGATTTTCATTGACGATACCCAATTCACATGAAAGATTCTTTTCTAATTCTTCTATTTTTTTATCTTCTATTTTTTCTTTTAAACTATCTACCATAAACTGTAATTTTCTTGTTTCATCACCATCTTTATTCTTTTTTATATTCTCCAATTTATTATTTATATTTTCCAACTCTCTTTCTGCATTTAAATATTCTTTTATATCTTCATTCAATTCCAAAACTCTTCTACCCATACTATCTATTTCCAATGATTCACTAATTTCTTTCTTCCTATCCAAAATCTCTTCTTTCTTTTCATTCCATCTTTTCGTTATTAAATAACTTTCTCTCTCTTCATTCAATTTCTTATAAAAAGGCGATACTCTTCTTTTCAAATTATCTTTTGTTTCAACCAACTTTCTCTCTTTCTTCTCCAATGCTACTACAGCCTTTTCACGCTCAATCTCATAATTCCTAATACCTGCAGTTTCTTCCACCAACTCTCTAACACTTTCTCTCTTCATATTCAACACTTTGGTTATCCCACCCTGCATAACAACAAAATAAGGAGATTGAATATTTAAAGAAGATAATCCACACTTAACCAATATCTTCTGCACCGTGGCTGCTGAAGAAGGCTGTCCATTTAATAAATACTTTGTTTTCCCCTCTTTATTTATACTTCTACACAATATTAAACTTTCATAACCCATATAATTAGTATCTTTTAAAACCAAAGTAACACTACCTTCACTCTTCTTTTGATTTACCAACTCTTTATAACTATTTACCCTCAATAACCTAAGATTTTCTATACCCAACGCAAATATTATCCCATCCAACACATTACTCTTACCAGAACCATTCATACCAGTAATAGCATTATAATTGGTATCTAGATTTTTGATAATAGTACGTAATTCAAAAGACTTAAATCCATCAAGAATAATCTCAGTAATAAACATAGGGTAATATAATCTATTTTTTGAATAACACAAACAATAAAAATAAATATTCAAAAATAAGAAATTAAGAAATTTAAAAAGAAGAATATATTATGCATAATCAAATGTTTTAAACATTGTAAAGAATATGATAAATGAAAAATAATAATAGAATAATGATAAAATAAGTGGAAAATAGCAATAGCATAAGTGAAGAACAATAATAAAACACCAATAAATAATGATAACACATCAATAAACACTTATAAATATTACTAAACACGAAATAGGAAAATAATATTCTACACCCTCCATGGAAGAAATTACATTTATTAAATTCCTAGAATTATCATCATACACCAATACCAATATTCTTCATAAAATCCTAGAAAGAATGGATTTACAATTATTTGAAGAGAGTGATAGTCATACCTACACTTTATCAGGAACCAATTTTGTATTAGATTTCTCTAACCTAGATATAAATCTATATTTTATAGAAGAAGAATATAATAACAAATATCAGTATGTAATACAATATCTAAAATCTACATTAGAAAATAAGGATTATAAACTTTTCTATTTATTCTTAAAATATTTCTGTGCATACGATAAAGATAATAAAAATAATAGTAATGGTGGTAAAGATAATAATAACATCACTACTAATACTATCACTATTACTAAGAATAAAATAAAAGTAATAAATAATTTATATTATTGTAAATGTATAGAAGAAGGTAATTACTGTAAAGTATTAACATATAATGAATGTTATAAAATAAATAATTATAATATATTTATACATGGAGAAGATAGAAATATAGAAAATATAAAATATATAGAATTTATAGGTAACTTAGATATAGATTATAATTATATTATATTCTATTTAGATGATAATAAATTGTATGGTAATGATAATATAAATGATAACAATAATGATAATAATATAAATAATAACTTATACGATAATAGTAATAATAATAAATTAGAAGTAAAGATAGATAATAATTTAAATGTATATTTTAATAATAAATATATGTTAGATATATCCTTTGCTGTTAAGAAGGGAATGAGTTGGAATGATATTTTAGAATCTAAAGATATATTCTTTAGAAATTATAAATAATTATACATTTTATTTTATTATTTATTATTTTATTGAGCTTATGATTATTTTATTTTCTTTGATGTAAAATATAAAATATTATTTATTATTATTTACTATTATTTATTGCTTATTATTACTTATAATGTATTATCCTTATTATTTATTGTTACTTATAATATTTTATTACTCTCTTGAATTAGGAATGAAGATAATAAAGAATATAAATAAAATATTACTTAAAGAAAACCATACAACACTTATAATTAAACTTATAATTAAAATTATTCATTATTGCTTAGAATGTATTTTTTATAAATACCATTACTGTTACTATAAGTATTATATGCAATATGTAGAGTATGTATTGCATGTATTTCTTTATTACACTTTCTTCTTTATTTATTTTTATTGGTTCATCTTCTTCTATTTCATCTAAATATTTATTTATTATTTTATATTGTTCATTATACGTGTTACACAGTTTTAGAAAGGCGTCTTCTGCTCTGTCTACCTTTTTGTAAATAGCTTTAGCTCTTTTCGTTTTTATTTTGATTGTTTTAAAAGGTTCGATATTTGTTGATATGTATTCTATCTGGTCGTGAGCTTCTCTGAAAAGTAGGTTTGAAACGTTTATGGATGATAGGAAGTTTATTATAAGTTTTAAAACGTAGGCGTAACCTATTCCGAAGAAATGTTCTACTTTGGTGTGAGCTATGATTAGGTATTGTTGGCATGTTTGTGGGTAGAGTGCTTGTTTGAGGTGGTTTTTACTGAAAAAGGATATTGGTACTGTTGGTGGTTCTGGTTTGTGGCTATCAGGGTTTATTTCTAAATTTCCATTGTGTTTTTTATTTTTATTGTTTGTGATATTATGGAATTTATCATTATGAAATCTTATAATGCATTCTTGAACGTTCATTGCTTCTTTATGTATGAATTGAAGATTTTTTTTATGTTTTTTCAAAATTTCTTTATCTAACGTTTTAAAAATATCGTTGAGTGATGTACACATCTCTATTAAATTAGCTTGTAAATTATCTATCTCTCCTACCATATTATTGTATTTTGATGATGTTACACGATCCATTGTTCTGTTTTCTATTTCATCGTTATCTTCAGATTCTTCTGTTTCAAAATTTTCAATTGTTTGATTTAAAGACATTTTCACTTGACTTCTTTCCAAATTTTTGACAGGCGGGTTTTTATTAACCTTTCTTACCAAAATTTTATTATCTGGTACTTCTTCTGTATAAAGCTTTCCACCATCACTAGACTCTTCATTAAAATTAAATATGCTATTCTTGGTTTTGATTTTATCCGTTGAAGTAGAATCTTCGACGTTTGAAGCATCATGTTGTGCATTATCAAATATCGTTTTATTCTCATTTTCTACAGTATTATTTGTTATTGTTGGTGTTCTCTTAGAAAGTATTTGTCGTAGATAAATAATAAAAAGAAAAAAATTTTTCAAGAAAATATTCATAGGATAGTTTCTTTTTAGGAAAAAAAGAAAATGTAAATGTCAAATACGGAAAAATAAATAAAATATTAGATTATTTATGGTTTTATAGAATATTTTGTGAAGAATTAATGTTTTATAATATTATGAGTATGTGTGCATATTCACAATAAAAAATAAGAAAATATAGTATATTTGATAATATTCGTTATTATTGTTTTAAATATCTTTTGGATATGTAAATAAACAGGTTTTATTTTTTTATCAAATTTTATACAGTTTATTATGTCAAGATATTTTTTAAATTTGATTTGAAGTTATATTATGTTATGTTCTAAAATGTAATTTAATGAAAATATGAATAAACGGTATAAATAATATATACCATCATATAATTTTAAGAATTATGATATATTAGAAATTTACTAAGTTTTTGAAATCAATCGGAAATGATGTATTGAATCCGAGATGGAAATTAAGAAGTATATTGTAAAATATCATGGATGTCTTTTGTTATCAAGGGAAAACGAATAATAGGATCAATCAAATTGTCAATACATTGAATTAGAATATGATTAATTAAAACAGACGAGGCTAATATAAAAAAAATATTTTAAATAAACGTTATGCATTTAGATAAAGATATTGTGAAAAAGATTAATCCCGATCATCTTTAGAGAGACTTATGGTGTGACATATGCAAATGATCAATTGTATTATTATAATGAAAGATAGCGTTGATATATACAATAAAATCGGTTATACTAAGATTGAATATACGCTTTAAGGAATCAATAATCTCCGATTATAATATGTAGCAATATTTTAAAACATTTTAATTATAAGCAAAGAATTATAAATAAAAATTCTATTATATTTATTTTAAAACGATATTTTTATAATAACATTTATTCTTATATTTCTTTCAGTTATTAACATTGTATAATTCAGACAAATCATTTTCAAGTAAACAAATAGCTATAACATAATTTTCTATAAGAGCAATAGAACTTGACCATACTGAATCAGGCAATCTGGCTATCTGGCTATCGCCAAATTGTGTTTAATTAATGCATACTCTTCAAGCCTTAATCTGGATATCACTTTGTAAATACCGTATAATTTTTTTCTGTAAAATTCCTCTTCATCAGGTAGATCATCAGTCATAGAATTTAATCTCAATCCTCTACTAACAATAATTTCAATAAAAACCACAATATTTTTCCTTAAAGAAAATAGTTCATTGTCACCTAAATACAATCGTAAGTGTCCAAAATCATACACAAAGCGTTTGATATAATTTATGGTTTTAAGTGCTTTATTGTCAGGATGTTGTAATAAGGTTGCTGAAGTGATCGTTAAATCATTTAATATTTCAAGTATACCATTGAAACAATCCATTTCTAAATCCACAGTTTTGTTAAGACATTCTGTAATGAATGGATGTTGAATTGGTTGACTTATTGTTGTCAATTTATCTAAAAATATTTCGTATCCGAGCAAATTACTTATTAACATATTTTCTAATTTTTCTAATCTATCCGCAGTGTGAGAGGTAGCTATTATTTTTTCAACAAAATATTGTTTTAGAATAAATATTGAAATAAAAAATCTTAAATACATCATGGTTAAAATTTAACAGGAATTATATAGAATAGCATTTAACCTAAAACAACAAATAAATATACTTTTGTTAGCTAATTTTTTATAATTAAACATATTAATAATTTAAAATAAAATTATTGAGGTATAATCTTTAAAAAAAAATATTTTAATATTGCTTTATGTGGTAATTAAGATATTGTTCTTTATTTTGAACTTTTGTTTTACAATATTTTAATTATTTTACAAAGTAATATATTAAATGATTTAAAAATAAGGAGAAAAGGGTAATTTAATATATTAAACTATTTAAGATAATAATGAACATTTAAAACTCGTAAAGGTTTCTTGTTTTTTAGAATCAAAATTATTCTCTTGAGAAGCCCTATTTCTAATAAATCATTATTATAATATATATTACTATTTCTATAATAAATTTTATTAAAATAATATTTTTTATTATTGTATTGAAAACCTCATGGAGTAATTTTTATCATATTTCAAAAATATGCTTAACTGGTGATCGTAGAATGGTAATTAAATTATAAGCTCAGTAGGTTTGAATTCTTTAGATAGGAGGATTCTAAAATAAGTAAAAAATATAATTGAGTGAGTTAGGGTTCATTAGTGTAACTTTGTTATACCATGTAAAATGCCCTCATTACTAGATTAAAATAATGTTTAATTACGTAGTTGTAATTCCTGTATCGATTTGTGACTCAGCCAATATTATGCCAAGAAAGACGTTAAAAATATCAAAGAAGCTAGGAGAGGGCGGTGGCGTGCACCAGGGGCAAAATCCTAACGCGTTAGAGTATAACGTAATATAAGATTAATGCATATATGTAACGAAACCAGTTAGTAAAATTTAAATATACTTTAGGAACCAAAGGTCATAAACCACAGTCGGCCAGAAAATTTCGAAAAAAAAGTTTCATTTTTAAAAAATTAAATGTATTCCAACCATAGAAGAAGTATTTAGCAAAACAATCGGACCAACTTTAATAACCAAGCTAAGATGCATGAATATTATAAATACAACATAAGAAGTTATTTTATATATAGAACACATATCACTATATAATGTTCAATTGTTCAATACTCATAATAAAAGAATCTTCCTTACATTACTTACATTTTAAATCTACAAATTTTATTTTTATTATATATTTTACCGATAAAATACACGTACAATCATAATCTAAACTAATATACATTTGTACCATCCCAAAACAACCACAATAAAATATATTTATTACAATATTTAAAATATTTTAATATTTTTTCCGATATAAAATATATTTTTATCTCTTTAAAGTAAAATCATCCCTATTATGCATAACAATATACTTTCATATTATATCACACATTGTCTTAATACTGCAAAATCAGCGCTTAAACACAATGAAGTACCAGTAGGATGTATAGTTATATCTAATAATATAACAGATAATTTAGAAAATAATATACTTATAGAAACACATAATATGACAAATAAAAATAAAGATCCATTAGCACATGCAGAGCTATTGGCAATAGAAATTATTAAAAATAAAATAGAAAATATATATAACAATAAGAATAACAATAACGGTGAGATAGAAAATATATATAACAACAAAATAGAAAATAACGGTGAGATAGAAAATATATATAATAATGAAAATAATAATAATAAGAGTAATAACGAAATAGAAAATAATAATAATAATAATAATGAGAATAATAACGAAATAGAAAATATAGAAAGTGATTGTCATTCAACTGATAATAAATTAGATATTTTTATAAACCACACTCTATCTAAAATCGATCTAACTAACCATACTTTAGACACCACTATAAACTATATATTTAACAATCTTATATTTATTATTACCTGTGAACCATGTATAATGTGTATGCATATATTAAATACGTACAATATAAAATATATTCATAATTGTAAAAATGAAATATTTGGTGGTAATACAATATTTAAATTAAATGAAATGGAATATTTTAAATACAATAATAACTATGATAATATAAATAAGAATTTTAAATGTGAGAGTATAAATAATAATGAAGATGATAATATAAATAATTTTAACTATGATAATATAAATAATTGTACTGGTAAGATATTTAATGGTAAAAATTATTTATATATTCAAGATGATAGAGCTATAGAAATATTACAGGAATTTTATAAAGGAGAGAATATACGTGCACCAGAAGAGAAAAGAAAAATAAAAAAATAAATAAGATTTAAAATACTAACATTTTATGAGTTAAAAGATATTTATTTAATTCACTGTTAATTCGAATGAAGTATAATTTATTTAATTCACTATTAATTTGAATGAAGTATAATTTATTTAATTCACTATTAACTAGAATGAAGTATAATTTACTAATCGATGAAATTATATCTATTTTATTGATACAATACAAATATGCTGTAATATAAAATGAATGAGATTAATCTATATCTTATTCTATTTAGTAAATATAAAACAAAGAATATGAAATCAATAGAAATTTAATATTCAACATCAATTAATCTTGAAAATTTCTAGAAATATAAATTTCATTTAAAAAATGCATAAAATTTAGTATAAAATAAAAAATTATACCCATGCATAAAAATGGTAATGAATATGTTGATAAAGATACCAATGGAAATAATAAAAATAATGATAATAGTTTTTCTAATATTAAATCCCAAGATAACCATATCCATAATAATTTACATTATAATGGTAGTATTGGTAAAGATTGTAAAAATGATAACAATATTTCTAATACGATTAACAGCAATAGAACAACGAATGATAATATTATTAATAAAAAATATACAACAAAGCAAAATAAAGATAAAATACAATGTAATACAGATAATAATAAATACGAACAAATTACAGAAGAAAATTGTAAAACCGATGTTAAAAATAATAATGAATCAGGTGATCTTAATACAAAGTCTGATAAACAATTTTTAAAAGAAGAACAAATTGTAGATTTAGAAGAAAGAATAAAAAATATGAATGTAAATGATAGAAAACTGATAAATTATAATGATATTAAGAATGATATTAAAAATCAGAATAATAATGATATTAATAATGATATTACGAATATTAAAAATGATAAAAAAATAATAAATCACAACGGTAATACAATGAAAGAATCTAATGATATTAAAACACTTAAGAATAAAAAGAAAATAAAAATAATAGATAAAATAGAGATAACAATAGAAAATAGAAATTGGAATATAAAAAAGAAGATAGAAAAAAGAAATATAAATATTTTATTTTCAGATAAAATAAATATAAAAGTAGAATGTAATAGATGTACATCTATGCATGATATAAATATAATTAAAAAAAATAAAGATAAAAATATCATTGAAAATATACAATGTAATAAATGTAAGAGTGTTATGAATATAACATATACTCCATCATTGGAAGATGAATATTTAGGAATGTTATTAATTTATAATTGTAAATTTATTATGTTTAATAGTATAAAATATAAATTTATGTGTAATTGTGGTACATTCTATGAAGAAATAGATTATGATGAAAATAAAAATAATGATAGCTTAGTAGGTGATGAATGTAATTATTTTAAAAATATAAGAAGAGAATTGAAAGAGAGATGTTTTAATTGTAATGAAAATATAGGATTTAAAATAAAGAATATAAAATATATTATTAGTAGTAAAGATAATATTGTTTTAAAGGCTAATACACCATTACCTAAGAATGGTACGTGTGTACATTATAAAAAATCTTATAGATGGTTTAGATTTCCTTGTTGTAATAAATTATATCCATGTGATGTATGTCATGATGATAATAATAGTAAAAATCATTTATATTCTGTATCTAGTAATTGTGGATTGTGTGATGTAAAATATACAGGAAAGAGTTCTGGTTATATGGCTAATATTATGGTATGTGGATTTTGTTCTTTAGAACAAAGTGTAAAAAAAGAATGTAGATGTGGAATGAATATGAAAAAGAATACAATGTATTGGGAAGGTGGTAAGGGTATGAGGAATAAACAGAGTATGAGTAGAAAAGATAGTAAGAAATATAAAAAATAATAAATCATAATGTTTTAGAGAAATTTAATTGTGTTTAAAATTATTTTATAAATATTTAATATATTGAGATTTAAAAATTATTTTATAGGAATTCATTTATTTATTTTATTTTATTTTTTATTAATTCATCTACTTTTAATGAAAAATAATTGTAATTTCTTATTTTCAATCTAAACAGGCAAAACCTTTTAACTCTCCATTATTACAATAATTATTTTATTTATTTTATTCTCTTTAAAATATTTATCAACTCTTTCATTGATATTAAAGATTTCTGGTAAAAAACTACCAACAAATCAAATAATTCCTTATTTTTATTTCGATCTTTTATGAAATTTAATATCAATCTACAATTTATACTTAAATCCTTATCTCGATTTTCAACAGAATAATATTTATTCACATCAAATTGAAATCCATCGACACAAGAAAAATGATTTATTTCCATTCTTTTTTTATCACAATCAATATTACCTACATAAATATTATATTCTAACATATACCTATTCCATTCTTTCATTATTTTCAACTTAACCTCTGGCATATCTATTATTTCGTCCATCCTCTTCTCATTTAGATAATACAGCCATTGCATATTTACATCACCATCCAATATAAAATATTTTTTCTTTAATAAATTATCATTTGTATTCAAAATCTTATTCTTCTTTTTACTCTCTTTCTGATTCTTATCAAAACATTTATATTTCCTAGGAATCTTTAATTTACCTATAAAATATAATATTTTATTCATTGTTTCTACCATATCATTAACACTTTTATTTGTATCATTTGTATTAGATTCATCCTCTATTATACTTCCAATATATTTATAAATTAATATATTTTCTATAATTTCAGCTCTATAATTCACGTGTGTAAAATTTATATGAAATAATAAAAAATCAATATTTTTAAATTCTTTTAAACAGAGTATACACTTATCATTGAAATTATAAAGATTGCCATTAATCTTTATGTTGTTTATCTTTGTTTTATCAACAGTATTTGAAATAGTTATAATATCATTCTTATCATTATTATTATTCTTATCAGTATTAGTTATTATATCGTTATTACCATTATTATAACTATTATTATTATTAGTTATATTATATCTTTCTCTTTCATTGTCATTGGTATTGTTATCGGATACTCTATGATTTACATTATCATAATACCACACATAATGTAATGACTCTTTATTGATTTTCTGTTTATAATTTATTACTTTCAATTCCAAAAACAACGACGGTTCTTCTTCTATTTCTACAAATCCTCCATTTTTATTCTCATCATTAAAATTTACTCTATAAGCCTTTATTATTTTATCTCTTAAAATACACAGGTTGAATTTTGTAGTATAAAATCTTAATGTATTATCGGTGTATAGTTCTATAAAAAGTTGTGTATCGAGGAAACAGTTATAATTAATCGTTCTTGTGTTCTTTATATCTTTAATAGTGTATGATGTTTTTATACATGTTTTACATTTTTCTTTATTTTCTTTTACTAGAGTTTCTTTATTTTGTTTGCATAATATGCATAAATTAGTTATATATTTTTCTACTTCTACTCCGTATTCAATATTATTTATTCTATAAATATTTTCTTGAAAACCACGTATCTTCATATCTTTTACAATGTAATTATCTTTTAAATGGATATGTGGTATAAAGTATATTGAACATTCTGATAGATGATTTTTAGGATATGTTATTTTATTGTTGGTATGATATGGAATATTTTTAATTGAATTTTTTTTGAATAAATCATTTTCGTTGTTATGTTTGTTTTTTATGTTACGTAGAAGAAATGGTGGTGAATTTCCTAAACGATTTTCTATGTGATAGTGTAACATTTTAAAGGGTTATTTTATCATCAAAGAATTATATATATTTAAAATAAATTTAAATTGTAAATATAATATTTTACAGTAACATTACAAATATAATTTTTTAAAGTAACATTACAAAAAATTTAAATTTAAATATATATTTAAATAACTATTTATAATATAATAAACAAAGTTATATTGGCATTGTTATATTTCATATATTATAATATCATCGAAAACAAGGTCACTGTGGCAGAGTGGTTATCGCGTTGGTCTGCTAAACCATCCCTTCGGGGTCGCGGGTTCGAATCCCGTCGGTGACGACTTTTTTTTGTACTATTATTGTATAAAAAAGAAAATTTTTATTTAAAGAATATTTCTATATAAATAACACGTACAACCAATATTTTATTTTTAACTTTTTCTTATTAATTTTTTTATTTAAAAAATATTCCTATATTAAAATACACGTACAACCAATATATTTTATTTTTAACTTTTTTTTAGAATTATTGTATAAAAAATATTTATATATAAAAACACGTACAACCAATATATTTTATTTTTAACTTTCTTCTATTAATTTTAAAAGTCTTATTTTATCTCTACTTTCTTCATACAACCCATTTACTATTTTGTATAACTCATCCTTCTTTAAACCGCTAATAAAATCTTCATCTTTATTTTCCAATTTAAATATTAACTCTTTTATATTCATATCTATAATATATACTATTTTTCTAACCTTACTCAAATTCTTTATATCATTCATACCTCCACATTTTCTAAGTATAAATCTAAATATCACACTTAAAAATAAATATCTATTCTTCATTTCATAATCTTCTAATATAAATTTATATATTATATCATCTATTAAAACTTCATAAAATTTCTTCTTAAATTTTACCTCTTCAACTTCTGGTACCATAAACACTATTATTTCTAAATAAAAATTATATTTTTCCATTATATCCTTTTCTATATTAGTTCCATCTCCATAATTAATTTCATTTATATATTCTATCACTATCTTATCAAACATAACATCTTTTATTCCATCAATATCTTCTAAATAATTAATTATTTTTATATTTTCTTTATTACCATATTCTTCTATCTGTTTAAAATAACAGTACAAATAACTGATATCTGAATAAGCAATTACTCTCTCATACAATGATAAATTCTTTATATTAAAAAATTTTATCACTATTTTTTTCAGTGTAGATTTTATTTTAATACGTCTCTTACTTTCTATTTCATTTAATTTTATTATCAAAGAATAAAAATATTTAAATTCTTTGCTTATGATTTTAGGTTTTAAATCATTAATATTTTTATTACCTTTAAAACCATTATCAATTAAATCATCCTGAGATATATTTTCTATTCCATCATAATTTTTCCTACTAGAAATATTTATCATCTCTTTTATAATCATATCAACAAGATATTCATTAGTATTATTATTATCTAAACTCAATGCTAATATATCTTTATATATTTTATCATCTATCTTATTATCAAAATATCTTATCTTTAAATTTTCTATAAATATATTTTTAAATATTTTTATACCATTTATTTCTTCTGTTGATAATATTTTCCCTTTAACTTTCTCTGTTCTTATTTTACAATCCTTGTTTATTACATCCGTATTATATAATATA
Source organism: Lophius piscatorius (assembly GCA_009660295.1). NCBI lineage: Eukaryota > Metazoa > Chordata > Actinopteri > Lophiiformes > Lophiidae > Lophius > Lophius piscatorius. The sequence continues at coordinate 29,391 of VRLP01004119.1, forward strand.
AAGTATTTATTTATATCTTCTATTATCTTTACTTCATTTATTAATTTATTCATATTATGATTTATAATATCTTCTATTATATTATCATTTAATATCTTTAGGAATTATAATTATTTTTACATACTTTTTATTCATTTCCCTATAAAAATAATCCAATGGATTTATATCATCATTTTTTATATTTAATTCTTCAGGAAGTAAATTTCTATCTTTTGTATATCTTATCATAACATTACAAATATCTTTAGATTCTATTTTCTCACTATTATAAACATTTTTCTCAAGTTTAGATTCTTCATATTCTTTGTATGTAATCCTGATTTCTTCTTTCAAAGATTCAATAGTGTTTATTAACTTTATCCTCTTTTTCTCAGAAGTTTTTATCTCCTGTAACAAATGATTGTTTTTTAACTGAAGATAATTAAACTCATCTAATAAATATGGGAGTTCTTTACATTTTTTATAAAAATAAATTATACCTTCTCTACTATTTATATTCATTTATGGGTAAAGTTTGTTTGTTTATTTTGTTCTTGTAAAAATAAAATATTTTATAAATTTTATTAATACACAGATATTCAATATAATACTAAAATATATATATTCAACTATTAATTATATTTTAAGAAAAATTTATTTTATAAATAATAAACTTACTTAAATGAAATAAATAATATTTATTTAATAATTAAATATATTACACGAATCAGAATATAGAAATATGAATTAAATATTATTTTATACTATATTTATAAAATACCAGAAGAAATTAAAATCATATATTATATTCCTTAAGCATAAAAATATTTTAATTAAATATATATAACATTATTTGTAATATTTGTACAGGATTTAGGTAGTATTTAATAATCTCATATATTTATTGTATCATTTAAATATATCTTGGATAAATAAAGCATTAATTGCTAATGATATGTTATCTTTCACTGAGATAGGAAACAAATATATTAAATATTTATATTTTTAATAAAATACATTTGAATAAGTTTATAAAACTATAATAATGTCAAGATCCATAATTTTTTCGATATACCATTGGTTATCTAGAAAGAGTAAGATATAATAAATAATAAGATAATAATCTTAATAATTAAAATCATTCATTAAAATGTTATATAATATTTTAATGATAACCTTTTAAAAATTACAATAATTTTCTTAAAATTTAATATTTTTATGATAAAATAATACTTTGTTTGATTTAATTATGAATATTTTATTATTTAGAACCTTATGTTAATAATAAAACGTTACTTTGAATAAAGGTATTAAATTTTAAAAAAATTATTGTAATTTTTAAAACAATACTTTAAAATACCTTTTTGGGGGATATTTCTATGTTTTATAATACTTTTATAATTTATTATAATTTTAAACATCAATATTTTTTTACGTTTCATAAAGGTTTATAAATATTTTATCATTATTATTTTCGTTTTAAAAAACTTTATAACGATTACACAATTTTTTTTTATTTTTTTGTTATGTATATTTTAAATTTTTACTTTAAAGATTAATAGATTTATCCAAGATTTCATTTCAGAAAAACCCTTTTTTCTTCGTTTAAATATTCTTCCATCTGTGTGTATTCATATTCAACAAATTTCTTTTCTGATAAAAAATTTATTATTTATAGTTTCTGGTTGTAATTAAGAATTGTCCATTTTTTTCTTATTTTTCATTATGAATAAACAATAACATTTTTAAAGTTTTATATAAAAATATCGAAAAAATAGAAATAAATAATAGAAACTTTATTATATATCTTTTAATCTACATTTTAATAATCATTTATTAGTATAATTTATATCTGATGGAATCAATTCTACTCTCTGTGTTAATGGTCTATATCTTATTCCTAATTCTTTCATAGCCTCTGTTATAAATAACATAAAAAGAGTTCTTCTTTCTAAAAAGAATTCATAATTCTGCCAATTTTTTATATATTGTATGTAAATCTTTATTATGAGCTTATTTCCATCTTCTATTTTTTCAAGATTCAGCATAAATACATCAGTGAATAAACGGTTATTTTCACGTAACCAATATTTTATTTTCTTTTTCAATTGCATTAAAGTATCTACATCCGTGTTAACATCAACAGCAAAAGGATGTGATTCTGCCATATTTCCACATCTTCTTACGTTGGTTATCATTTTTTCTATAAGTCGGGAATTAGGAACTGTTACTAATACACCTTCAAAATTATAAAATACGGTAGAAAGTACATTAAGCTCTTTTACAATAAGATTTTCTACATTTCCTTCTAATTCGACAAAAATTCTGTCACCAATGTCAAACGGATGAACACCAAATAAAAATATTAATCCATTCATAAGATCGGTAGTTAAAGCTATCAGAACAAAATTTGTACCAAATATTGCAGAGAAAAATGCGGCAAGAGATGATGAAATATCAAAACGTATTACAAGAAGAGAGAGGATAGATAATATAAATATTATGGCTGAAGTTGATGTTTCTACTCTGTTTATGGCCCCGTTGATTTGTAGAAGAGATTTTTTGAGAAATATCTTTTCATTGTAACTTCTTTCCAATAATGTATGTATTTCAGAATATTTTATAGCGCCTCGTGGCGGAATTCCAACAATCTCCATAATTTCTGCATAAGAATCATATTCTTCAAAAAATACAGCAATATGGCTATATTTATAAACACTTCTTTCTTCGAATTGTCTGCAAAGTCTTTTTGCTTTTCTCCTGATAAGATTTTGGAATACAGTTTTATTCTTTAAAGGATCTTCTGGGCTTTGTGTTTCTCGAGCTGTTAAAATATTAAATTCCCGCATAATCATAATTCTATCTTTATCCGCTGTGGCAGGACCTGTAAGAATTTTTAATTTGTTATCAGATAATTGCTTTTTTCCGTTATTCATATCTTTAAGTTTGAAGAAAGAAATCCAATTTTTAGGATTAACACGTTCCCATGTAATATGCTCATTAGAATCCACTATTTTCAACATCTTTATAACTAAAAAATCCAAGAGACATTTTCTAATTCTTTTGAGATAGGCTGAATAATTATATACAATTCTGATTATCTGAAAAGATATATTCTTTAAAGATATCAAAAAGAATACAAAAATCAACCATAAAATTATTTTTTGAAGTGTAAAACCTTCATCAACCAAACCAAGAATATATAATTCCCCATATTTTTTTGTTTGAATAAAGTAAAACAAAGTCAAAGCTAATATTGAAGATCCTGGCGAACTTAAAACAGTAATATACATACATAAATCTGCTAATTTTGAAGTAATGGAAAGAATAATATTAGCCACACCATAAAATAAAGCATCTACTACCACATGCGTTGTCAAACATATATAAATTATTATAATCAATTCTCTCACCGTTTGAACCTTCTCTGAATTAAGATAAGTATAATAAATATCTCTTTTAAATGAAATTGAAAACAATATCAGAAATATTGTTATCTCCAATATATATCTAAACTTAAATATACATAAAATAATTATTTGTATTCTTTCTTTCCAATCTATATTCACATCCACACTTTTATCGTCTACTTCACCAAATATAGATGCATCGGATTCTCCTTCACCCGATTGGCTATTGTCCTTCTTATTTTTACAATCTCCTGAACTTAAGTCACTATTTCTTCTCTTTGACTTAATAATCATGGTTGGGATAAATATTTTGTTTTTTTAAAAGGAGAAGAACAAAATTATTTATTCATGCAATAATATTTTATAAATTGATATTGTTGAATAAAATGATAATTTAAATGGATAAAAAAATTTTATTGTTCGAGAAATGAAAGATAAAAACAAATATAAAAAACACAAAATAAAAATTATTTTAATATGAAAAATAATCTTTTCAGTAATATTTTATTTAACCAAAGATTCCACAACCATTAGTAAATTATTTTTTATTATAGAATTATAATTTATTTGATGATATAAAATATGATGATGCAAATACATAATTTGTAATGTTCTATCAGTTGTTCTTTGGCTAAAAATACTTGATAAACAATTTTTATTTATTTTCATAACAATGCTATTAACTCATTTTAAAGATTGAAAAGAAAACATAATGACACAATATAAAAATTTTATCTTCTTGAAGAACGTAACAAGAAATATTGTAAATTACGGTAAAACAGAGGCTATATACAGTACATGTATATTTAGATATATGATAGATACATGTTACTTGTTTATATAACAACTTGCTAGATGATACAAATGAAAATGCATAAAGTGTAAAACAACATAAAACACAAAAAAAACACTTTATTTATCTTTAAAAATTAAAATAAATAAAATCATAAAGGTTTTATATAAAATAATTAATAAATCAAAATTTAACATATTATTTATGACATGAATATTAATAAAGATATGGTATCAGAATATACGAAGAAATAAGAAAACATATTATATTATAGCCATTAAAAAACGGACAATAAGAATAAGTGTTGATTGAAATCTAAAAAATATTATCATCAACTTAGATAAAGTTTATTCTTTAAGAGAAAATATAAAACAAGCAAGAATAGAAAAGGTACTGATATACAGCATAATAATAAACTATATAAAATCAAGATAATTATAATAACCGACAAGAAAAGATCCAATAAAACAATTATAAATAGTATTCTCAATATAAATCACATGATAATCATTTATCCATTGTACTTTGTTGATCCTGTAAATACGAATATACATACAAATACAATAATATATTTCATTATAATATATTAAACAATACATTTTCACAAAACATGGTATTTATAAAGAATTATTATATGAATACCCGGTATATTTTATTATGATTTATAGTAAACCATTATCCTTAAATATTATTATAAATTAAATAGATTCTAATCTATAATATTTATATCAATTTTTAGATTTCAAAAATGAGCTATTTAGATATGGAGCTCTTCGAACAATTACATGGATTCAAAGATATAAAAATTAAATATATTCCTAATAAAAACATACTGTATAATATATTGTACAATATAATACAAATAGAATATAACACAAATAGAATATAGATAATATAACATATATAATAAATTTAAATCCACCCTATGAATAAATTTTCTATTTCTCTTAATAAAAATATATATGCAGATATCATACTCATAGAATATCCTAAATATAAATCTATAGAAGAAACAATAAAAAATAATAAAAATATAACATCTAATATAGATTACCATAGCTTAGAATCTATAATTGATATAAATCCTAAATTTAAAAATAATATTTATTATACAGAATTTAAAATAGATTTGATAGAAGATTTATTATATAAAAAAATGGAGAAAAAAGATTATATAGATGAAATAGATATATATTCAGATGAATGTAGTTTTATAGAAGATATAATTAATTTCTTTAAAGATTACAATTATAAGCTTAAAATAAACATAATAAAATAATATTATACGGTATATACATTATATGAGTTATTTAAATACGTTTACTATTAATAGATATAGGATATACGATTACAATTATGGTAAAAAATCGTAATAAACAAGAGGAACAGATACTAATCAAATACTGTTTACTACGTAAAATATATATTCGTTTGATATATATATGAATATTCGGTGTTTAAGTGAATGATTTAAATAAAAGAAGCTTTTGAAAATAAAAATAATTTTATTCCTTTATCTTTCATAGATATGGTCTGTCTGTTTCAAAGACAGCTAATAAAAGTGCAACTAATAAAAGTAATTTAACTTTATTCAATAAAAATACAAATAACAATGATTAATTATACACATAATTATATAATAAATAATTATATCCATGATTCTATAATAAAAAATATCTTTAAAAATATGGCTCAAAAACAATTATCTTCTTTTTTACATGTTTCTGATAAAATGTTTATAAAGATTTTAAAATTGTAATAGAAATAATAAATCATATAATTATTTATTTAAACGCATATAATTATTTATTTATTTATATATTTTCAACTACTATCTATTATAGTTATCATTTCTTCTACATTTCTTATATCCTCTTCGATGTTTTCTTTAACTTTATTTTCTATTTTATAATGTTTTATTTTGCCTATTAACTCATTTTTAACATTATCTCTTATATATTCCACAATAAAATAATTATAAGCTTTATAAAAATAATTATATATATTTTTTTGTATTATTATAAAATATTGATTACAACAATTATCCAATATTTTTATTTCTAGATTATTTATTTTTACTGATGGCTTTTCTTTTTTAAACTGAAATAATTTCCATTTCTCATTATCTTCAACAATATCAGATTGTATTGAATTTCTAAGTATTTCATTTTTATTAAAATCAGGATGTTGTATGTTTATAATACTTTCTATCTCGCAGAATAAATGCATATTGGATTTGAAAATATTCATTCTTTCATATAATATATCTTCTAGGGTGTTTAATAGTGTTGATAGAATGGTGTGGTTTAATGTTGTTATTATATTATTTAGTTTATATTTTATTAATTTAAATATTTCATTTATTCTATTTTCTATTTCTATACTTTTTCTTCGTATGTTTTTTTGTATGTTGTATATAAAAATATTATCTGATATAAATAAAGTATTGTCTTTAAAATATTCTAAGGCTATGGTATTTTCAATAGAAAAATATAATAAATTATTAAGATTATTTTCTATGGTGTTATAATAGAATGTATTAAGATTATTTTCTATATTGTTGTGAGAAAATCTATTAAGATTACGTTCTAGGATATTTTCTTCATTCTTATAATATTTTTTGTTCTTTTCTTCTAACAGTTCCATTACAATCTCTAAAAACTTATTTACAATGTAAAATGCATCCATTTCTATAATAGAATTCTTTTTTCTTTGAAGATATTTTAATTTCTCATTTAATTCGTTTTTTATTGTTGGTAGAGTAGATTTTATGTTATTGTATAATATTTCAGATAAATAATTTCTAAGGTAGGTGGATCCTTTATTTTTTATATTTTTATAAATTCTATTAGAAAAAAAATCTTCTTCGTTTTTTAATCCTTCTTCTAATGTTTTTTAGCAGTTAATTCACCTCTATTAACCAATCCTGCATATCCATATCTAAGTTTAATGTATTCATTGTTTAGAATCTTAATACAATTAGTTCCTTTATCCATAAGATCTATCTTTGTTAAAACACCAATTGTTCTACGTCCACTAGGGTCTACTTTCATGGCCATCTCTAAAGATTCGCTGTTAGAAATATCTACCGCTGCATTAATAACAGCTAAAATAATTGTTCTTTCATTTTTAATGCAATTAAGAACCATTTCTTCCACAAGTTCTTTTAAATTAGAAGGTTGTGATTTTAAAGGTATTTTTATAAGACCTGGTAAATCTATCACTGTTAGATTAATATTATTTTTAGAAGAATACGTTATTGTAACACTTTCTTTTGAAATATTTTTTATCCGTTTAGGAATCTGTTTATAAATTTCCAAATCATCATCTATACATTCATTTGAAGAATTTCCAGATATATCAGATTCACTATCCTCATTAACATCTTTCATAGAACCATTTCTTATATTTTCTTTATTTTGTTTCAATTCCTTTACCATATCATATCTCACTCTATTATCCATCTCTTCTTCAATACACTTTTTTATCTTCTTAACATCCATTGTTTTAAAAATACGATTTTCCACTTTTACATATTCTTCATCAGATTTTATCATATTTATAATTATAGGACATTTTGTCACCAAATTCTTTCCTTTAGGAAGAATCTCCAATTGAAGTAACTGTTCAATAACACTAGTTTTACCACAACTTTGTGGTCCTATACATACTATCGTAGGTAAAGATATATCCGAAGAATTTAAACGTTGTAAGTTTTGTATCTTCTGTATTAAATCAGACATAAGGGATACTAATATTTTTTTATTTTCCATTAGAAGTTGTTTTACAAAGAAACAATAAGCATTTTCTTTGAATATATATTTTTATAGATAAAAAGATTCTATCAGAGAAGTATAAAACCTTTTATTTATTTATTACCAATATTAATAATTATTCTTAATAAATTACAAAATAAAATTTAATAGTATTAAACCATGATATACAGCAATTAAACATATTCGATAATAATTCAAATTTTATAATTAAACAAATAATACAGCCTATGGAACGTAATAATCACAGAATCCTGGTAATAAATGAGTAAAGTGTTATCCCTTATTCTATAGAAAAGCTAAAAAAATATAAAATTAAAATACAATTGAATAATATATACAATAAAAATATAATTACAATTTAAATGATATTATCATATAATGTATTGATATTAAAAGATATTTATTATAAGGTAAAATTAATCATTTAAAAGATATAAATATTTGTTATAAGATTCAAAAAATATAAAATTTATAACATCCATTCATATTTCCAATGTCATTTTCTCGTTTAAAATATTTTTACCTCTCTTATTTTGTTTGGTTTATCCACCCTTATTTTATGTCAGAATTAATATTTTCTGGTAGAATACCTATCACAGCAACATCCACTGAGATTCCATCTATGATGAAATGTGATATCACACAATCTGATTCTTTAGAAATACGTATTATAGATTGTAACGATCTCTTTAATTTCTACTGTTGTTCTATTTCTACAGGTGATTTTTATATGATGAAAAGTGAACAGGGAATACGTGTAGATTATGATAGATTTATAAGAATAGTTGTTGATATGTTTAGTTCTATAGGCAAAGGTACTCTACATGGTGTTTTTGAAGATGGAAAATTTTTATTTGTTGAAAAAAACGAATTTAGGAATATTGTAAGATTGGAATTAAAATTTGATAGACCTGAAGAAAGTGAGTATAAAAAATATTTAGGTGATATAATACGTAAGATGGAAGAAGATAATATAAAATTTGTAAAAGAAAATATGCAATTAAAAGAACAATATGGAAATTTGGAGAGGGATAATAAAAAAAGGATAAAAATGTTGGAAGAGGATTATTTTGAGAGTAAGAGAAAAATAGATAATCTTTTAAATATGACAGAAGAATTAAAGAGAAATAATAAAGATAGGATAAAAGAGGTGGAAGAATATAAATATAAAATAAAAGAAAATGATAATAAAATGAGAGATTTAGAATATGAAGTAGAAAGATATAAAATAAAAGAACAAAAAAATGATAATTTGATAGAAAGAGCAGAAGAAATGGAGAAGGAAATAGAAGAAAAGAAAAGTGAAATAAAGGTTGCAAATGAAATTATAAAGAAGTTGAGAATAGAAATAAAAGAAATAAAAAATAAACAAGATGATTTTTCTATAGAAAGAGAGAAAGAAAAAAAAGATATAAAAAAAATAAAAAAAGAAAACGAGGAATTTAAAAGAAATAATAAAACATTAGAAGAAAAAAATAGGAAAATAAAAGAAGATAATAAAAATAAAGAAAATAAAATAAAAATATTAGAAGAAGATAAAAAAGCTTTAATAAAAAATTTAGAAAATGCACAGAATGTTTATAACCATTTTTATAATAAAAATATCAATATAGATGAACAAGACATGGAAAGTGGTATATCATCTATACATCCAGAATCTCCACCTCATAAATAAATATTTTTTTAATAATAAAATTAGTTATGATTAACATAAGAATTATTTTAATTAAAATATAACATAATAATAAATTATTGTGATATATTTAAAATCATTGGAGAATATTTAAGTTAATGATATTAAACATATTAAAATACAAATGATAGATTATCATCAAAGAAATAGATTATATAAAAATATTAGTGAATCAGATAAGGATCGATCTAATAAATAAAATTATACCATTGAATTTTTGATTTATATTTGGGATACTCTTTACTCGATGTTGATTTGAATGAAATATAAAATAAATATAAATTAAATAAAAGCTATTAAGAAAACGAATGTTATACTGTTAAAGCAAGATAAAAAAAGTAATAAAATTTTAATTATAAATATTATATAAGAATATTTTTCGTTAAATAATATTATGTTGATATTTTTTCATTAGAGGATTTCATTTTCTTTTCTTCTTTTAAAATCACAGAGTTTCACTGTTTCCTTAATCACAATAGATTGAATGTATATAATTATTTCCTCTATTAAATTCAATTATAATCTTACTGTTAAATCCAATTAACACATCATTCTAAGTTAATACAAATGGTATTATTTCTACATCTACTTTATAAACAATTCATATATAAATAATCATATATAATAATAAAATAATAAAATAATATATTTTTATTTATTACCATTATTTTATCTGTTATCTATTCATCACCCTAATCTTTTTTTATTTATGAAATTTTCTTTATTTTTTAATACTTATTTTAAAAATAATAAAGCAAAGAACTTAGAAAGCTTTAATATTCTATTTTCCATAACAAAAAAATATAAAAAAGATATAATAGAATTTATAAAAACATATAAATATAATGATATACCAATAACATATAATCAACAACCAACACTCTCATTAAAAGATATCATAACACTCATACCACCAGATGATAAAGAGAATAATAGAGGGATTAATCATAATAATAATGGTAATACTACTGATAATGATAGTAACAACAATATAGCTAATAATATAACAACTAATAATAACAATATAGCTAATAATAATATAACTGCATATTATAATCATTTTATATATCTTATAAATAATAATATAGATAATATAATATTACAACAAGATATAATAAGAATATTACCTATAGAATATTTAAATAATATTATAATTAATAATAATATATTAGATATATACTTAGAAAGAAGTAATAATTTATATAATTTCTTTATCTCTAAAGAAATATATGATATTAAAATACTTATAAAACATTATAATAAGATATATAAATATTATAAAGATGATTATAATAATAGAAATGATAATATTAATAAAAGTGTTATAGATGGTAATAATAATGATAATCAGATAAATAACAACCTAACCTATGATAACCCTAATATAGCCAATAAGCTAACCCATACTAACCTTAATACAAACAATAATAATTATACTACTAATAATATATATGTATCTAATAATATATTTATTCTATTATATATTTTTAAAAAAGAAATATATGATACAGATATAAATATATTAGAGAGAGTATGTTTATACTGTAAGAATAATATTTTAAAAAATAAAAATATATATTATAAATATATAAAATATTTAAGAGATAATAGAAAGATAGAAGAATTATTTTTATTAGGTGAGGATATAAGTGATATAATAAATAATAATAATGAGAATAATATAAGGGATAGTAATTGTGATAATAATGATATTAAAGATAATTATTGTTATTTTAATGATATTCTATGTAAGAATAAAATATATAATAATATTTTATGTTCAAACGAAATAAATATATTATATGATATTTATCATAATAATTGTTATAATAATCATGATGATGATAATATGAATAATAAATGTTATAATAATAATGATGATAATGATATGGATTATACTAATAATAATGATGATGATAATAAAAATTATATTAATCATAAAGACGATGATGATATAGACAATATTAATAATACCTATACTAACCCTGATAACAATAATAAAAGAATAAAAATAAATAACCATAAAAATAATATTATTAATAACAATACTATTGATTATACTATCAGTAATAATAATATTACCATTGATATTAACGATATAATAAATGATATAATTACTAATAATAATCATTGTAAGATTATTGATGATATAAAGAATATAGGTGCTAAAGATAGAATTATAATATTTATAAAAATATATAATTTTATAAAAGATAATTTATATACTGAATCTATTTATTTATTTATTAAAGAATATAAAAAGTATACTGATATAGATTATGATATTACCAATGATAATAGTCATATTACTACTTATAATACTACCAATATTAATACTATGAATAATATATATATAAGTAATATGGATAATATTTTATATAAGATTATTATTTATGAACTTAATAAATTAACTGATAAAGATATAAAATATATTATTTGTAATTCTAATGGTATAGATTTTATAATAGAAAGAAATATAGAATATATAATAGATTATTATGATAAAATAGATAATAAATTTTATATGTTATTATGTTTAATTAGGAAGACTGAGGTTAGGATGGAGATAAAACGTATATTTGATGTAATAGATAAATATTTATCTATGTTATTTAATGAATATTATATTCTACATTGTGTTACAGAGTTAAATAATATTCTAAATTATGATAATGTAAATCATAATAATATATTACATAATAATAATAATATAACTAATAAACTATATGATACTAATGTATTACCAAATGTTAATAATATAAACAATATAACACATAATAATAAAATAAATAATGGTAGGATAATTATTATGATTATTGATAAAATATTGGATAAAGTACAAGGAGAGGTTGGAAGAGATGTTGTAATCCAGATTGTTGAGTTTATGAAAAAAATAATATTTTATTTGAAAGATTGTAATGATTATATGGTAGAGAAGAAATATGAAGAATTATTGGGAAGGATAAAAATATATTTGAAAGAATATGAGATAGAAGGAAAAGTTAAAAATATAAAAACTATAAAGAAATAAATTATAGAGATATATTTATTTTATAATTATATTGTTTTATATTAAAATCATATTTGTTATACTGTTATTTTAAGATTAATTTTTATATTATTTTTATATGATGGTTAAGATTATAAATGTATTTAAAAGTATTATACATATTATGATATTATTTTAATTGTATTTTAAATAAAAAATATATATTACATTATTTTATTTGTATTTAAAAGTGTTATACATATTATGATATTATTATTGTCGTACATTAACTCCTTATTAATATTATTTTACCTCACACATGGTTATTAATAATAATTTATATTATCTTTATCTCATGTCATAAGAAATAAATGAAAATTCTTATTTAATGTTCATTTAATCCAATGGTCGCAGAATGATAACCAAATTTTCTGATTCATTCAAATTCTTCGACATAAAAATCTTCAAAATAAAAAATAAAAAAAGATAGAATCAAAGAAAAGGCAAAGTAATTGAATAGGTTCAATAGGGCAGTTTGATTGTGTCTTATATGAAGACTCCATTGTTGAATTAAAATAATGACTGGCTGTTGAAGGTGCATTCCATCTATTAATTAGTGACCCGATCAATGCTATACCAAAAGATATTTAGAATTACATAAAGACCGAAAGAAAGATGGTCTAGTATACACAAAATCGTAAAGATATGAAACATAAATTAAAATGAGATTAGTTCATATATTAGAGAAAAAATAATTAGTACAAATTAGTTATGTGTTAAAGAACTAAAAATCTCAGACCATACTGGGTTTTAATGGCTCGGCACTTTAATAATAATTAAAATGTTATTTGAAAAAATAAGATTAATACAAACAATTTAATTATTGTCTTCATTTTATAAAATACTTTTTTATTATCTAATAAATATTACCACATTCTTATTTGAAAAATTAATCAAAATATGGTGTTATATTCATCATATTGGTATAATAATCATTAAAATATTTTATATTAAGGATATCTTGCTTACTTCCACTGCCAAATAATTGAGCTTCCTTGAGTTTTAGAAAAGTTGTATAACTAGCTGTGTTAAAATTTGTAGGATTAAACACTTCTATCAATTTTATTGTATGTTTAATTTCATTGAATATTATGGTTTTAACACGTTTATTTTTATCGCCTAAAAATTTAATTCCACCGAGAGATCGCATCAATGCAGTAATATTATCAATACAAAAATTATAGGCAAGATATAAAGAAATTTGTCTTATATAAATTCTACAAATAAATATTTGTGAAAACAATTTTTCTTTGAAACAGACATCATTTTTATTTGTATAGTTTATATGTTTCCATGCTAATTTGGCTGATTGTAATGAAAATTCTAGAAATAACATTTTGATTTGATGCGATTTTTTTGCATATGATATTGGTAAGAGTTGGTTTTTAAATTTTATAATTATTGATTTTGGTATTTCAATATCCATTACTTTTACAACCATATTCAAGAATTGTTTTTTGTGTAATAAAATTAAAATACACAATCTATTCATGAAACAATTATTTTTAGGTTCACAATATTTTATCTTATCAAAATAATCTTGATTGTTATTTGCAAAGTCATCGAGTGTAATATCACTGTTGATTGATCCTTCAGTATTGACTAGAAAATCAATTGGTGTGTTTTCGATTGTTTCAATTAAAGTGTTTACTGCTTCTAATCGGATTTTTATATATTCTTTTAAAATTTTTTTTCTTCTAATATTGTTTTTTTAACATTCTTTATATTAATATTTTTTAAAAGTAATATTTTATTATTTATCTTATTGTTTAACGTATTAAACATTTTATCAAACACATTCTTTTGAGGAAACGGATTAGATTCTCTAAGATAAATGGCATGGGTCATATCCAATTCACCATTATCGTTTAAAATCAGACTAGTTGCAGCTGTATTACTGTAACTCCAAAGCTTAATATACGTGCATTTAAAGTTTGAATTAAAGATATAGCAAATATAGAAAAAAATAATCATAAAAATATTTTAAATAACTGTATTTATACTTTATTAAAAAAATTTTTGACATTGAAAGCTTTCATATTTCAAAAATATACGAAGTTTCAAATTTAAATATATTAATAAAATTAATGTATCATTAAATTGATGTATTATGTATTTGCATGCAACGATGACCATTTTTTTATTTAAAAAAATATCATAATTTATTGTCGAAAATCAAATGTGTATAATAATAATCTTTCAATGTTAAACTGATGTTTATATTTTAATGTGCTATGAATAATGATTTTTAACATTATTTCTAGGGATTAAAACGTGTGTATGTCGTTTTATGATAAATCCTCAGTATTACAGTTTTTATATTCATTTTTGTGAGTTCTTTATCATTCTTCTTTAAATAAATACTTTTATAATTAAAAAATAGAATTTAAAAATTTCTAATTTACAATTCCTTAATACATCCGATAACGCGTTGTTATGGAAATCGTTTGAATAAACTTTAAATATTTAATTATTGATTTTTTTAAATATAGAAAAGATATATCTCTTAATAATAATATATGTTATATTTTTGGCTAAAAATATATGTTAAAATCTTTTATTCTTGTTTTGTTTAAAAATAAGTATTTCTTTAATATTGTTTTATTAATGTAGATAGAACTTAAATACAACGAATCACATTATATTTACATTATTGAAAAGTAAATAATCCATATCAATGATTTATAATATAACTGAACAATAATTTTAGAAATAAATTGTTGAATATATTTAATTATTTTATAAAAATATTTATGAACGTATTATTTTCTGTATTTTTTATTATAAAAATTTTATAGACTTAATTGAATATTTAAAGATAAATTATTGGTTTATGTTTTCTAAAATTTTTTATTTGTAATATTTAGTTAAAATAAAACATTAAATTATCTTTAATTTTATATTTTTCTATCACAAACAAAGAAATATCAAAATTCATATAAACAAATTTAAAGTAAAGAAAAAAATAATATTTTTATCCATGCAAGATTCTTTGTTTGAAAAATTTGGATATGAATTATACGCTGGTGATGATATAGAGGGCTGGCTATTCAATTATAATATTGAAAAGCTACCAGATTCTTCATTAATTGCCATTTTATATTTTATTACAGAGAAAGAAAATGTTTATTGTAAAATACCTTTTTATCCACATTTTCTTGTTGAGAGTGATAATCTTGATGCTGATGAAGAAACACTTAAAAGAAAATATTTTATAGAAAAAATTGAAAGAGTATATAAAAAAGATTTATCAAAGCCTAATCATATAAACGAAGAAGAGAAAGAATATTTGAAAGTATATTTCTATAATGAAAATAATTTTTTAAAAGCAGTCAAGGATTTAAAATGTAAAAAGAAAAATACTAACACTTTTAGTTTGTTTTATGACAAAGAAAGAAAAGAATCGGGATTTATTATATTAGAATATGATATACCATATGAAATATTGTTACCATTAGAGCTAAATGTAAGAGTAGGTAAATGGTATCATATTAAAAATAATATTTTCCATGAATCTTCTAAGATAGAATTTCCAAAACTTAAAATAATGGCGTTTGATATTGAGACTACAAAATCTCCTTTAAAATTTCCAACACCAGAAAAAGATCAGATTATGATGATATCTTTATCTTTTGGAGATGAGGGATTATTAATTACAAACAGAAATGTTGTATCGGAAGATATTCGTCCATTTGAATATTGTCCCAAAGATGATATTTCAGGAAAATTTGATATTGCTAATGAGAAAAATGAAGAACTTTTACTTTTGAGATTTCTTAGAATAATCCAAGAAAAAAAGCCAAATATCCTTACAACATTTAATGGTAATTTCTTTGATTTTCCCTTTATAGAAAAAAGACTACAAAAATATGGATTGGATATAAGTGATATAGGTATTGTTTATAAAGCAGAATCTTATACCAGTAATTTTATAATCCACTTAGATTGTTTTAGATGGGTACAACGAGATTCTTATCTCCCGATGGGATCACAAGGTCTTAAAAAAGTTACACAAATAAAATTGGGATATTTCCCCGATGAAATAGATCCTGAAGAAATGGTAGGTATGGCTAAGAGTGATCCTGATAAATTAGCATCATATTCAGTATCCGATGCGGTTGCTACTTATTTTTTATATATGAAGTATGTACATCCTTTTATATTTTCTCTTTCTTCGTTGATTCCATATCCATCTTTTGAAGTTCTTTCAAAAGGATCTGGTACACTTTGTGAAGCTTTATTGATTTCAGAAGCTTTAAACAGAAATATCATTATTCCTTCAAAGAAGAAGGAAGGAGATAATATTTTTTATTATAAAGATGGAGTAAAATATTTAGCTGAAAATCTTTCATATATAGGAGGACATGTAGAGTGTTTAAAAACTGGTATTTACAGAGAAGATTTTGAATATGGATTTTCGGTTGAATTAGAAAACATTGAAAAGATTAAACAATTTATAAAAGAAAATTACGAAGACGTAGATAAACATTTGGAAAATATCGATCAATGGATTAAAGATAAAAGTGAATCAGACGATGTTAAAAGAACAAAACGTAATAAATTAATATTCAATGACAGGCCATATATTTATCATTTGGATGTAGGTGCTATGTATCCAAATATTATTTTAACACATAAATTACAGCCAACAGGAGTTGTTACTGAAGATCATTGTATAAAATGTGATTTTTATTCTGAGAATAGTTGTAAAAAGAAAATGAAATGGAAACTGAGAGCAAATTATTATCCAGCGACATTAGAAGAATATAAAATGATAGGATTAAATATAGAAGACAAAGAAAACATAAATAAAATAAAAGAATACAATAAAAATATTTATGGAAAATTATCATGTGAAGATATTGTGGATGTTGAGAATATCGTATGCCAGCGTGAAGATCCATTTTTTGTGGATACCGTAAGAAAATTTAGAGATCAGAGATATTATTATAAAAACAAACTTAAAGAATTGAAGAAAGAAAAAAATCCTAATAACAATCTTTTAATTGTTTTTGAAAGTTTACAGGTAGCGCATAAAGTAATTTTAAATTCTTTTTATGGTTATGCTATGAGAAAAGGAAGTAGATGGTATTCTATGGAGATGGCTGCAATGGTGTGTAATGTTGGTGGTGCAATAATCAAAACAGCTAGAGAATGGGTGGATAATATAGGTATTACATTAGAATTGGATACAGATGGTATTTGGTGTTTAGTACCACAGTCATTCAATTGGATAGTTAATAATAAGAATATCCTTAAAGATTATTTGAATAGAATAATGATAGAAAATTTTACAAACCATGAATATCAAGAAATAATAGAGAATACAAATACATATAAAATCAAATCTGTAAATTCTATAGAATTTGAATTAGATGGTCCTTATAAAGCAATG
The DNA here is from genome assembly GCA_009660295.1 of Lophius piscatorius. NCBI lineage: Eukaryota > Metazoa > Chordata > Actinopteri > Lophiiformes > Lophiidae > Lophius > Lophius piscatorius. The sequence continues at coordinate 47,486 of VRLP01004119.1, forward strand.
ATATTACCATCATCTATTGAAAAAGGAAAAAATATAAAGAAAAAATATGTGGTAATAAATATGAAAAATAAAATCAGTGAATTGAAAGGATTTGAATTTAAACGTAGAGGAGAGCTAAATCTTATAAAAAAATTTCAAGAAGAAATATTTAATAGTTTTACAATTGGATCTAATTTACAAGAATGTTATAAAGAATTAGAAAATATTACAAGGGATTATTTATGTTTAATAAATAACAAAGGAGAGGATATAACGGATGATGAAATATTTCATATGTTTAGTGAAAGTAAAAACATGTCTAAAACTTTTTATGAATATGAAGGAAGAAAGACCTTATCCACAGTTACACTTAAAAAACTCAGTGATATTATAGGTGATGAAATATTAAATGAAAGAAATATCAAATGTGAATTTATAATTTCTAAATATCCTTTTGATGAACCCGTTGCAAACAGAACCATTCCTACCATAGTTTTTAGCGTTGAAGAAGAAATAAGAAAAAAAATTTTAAAGAAATGGATAAAAAAGAATATAGATTCTGATGACATTAGAGAATTGATAGATTGGAGTTATTATAAACAAAGACTTGAAACAGTCATACTAAAAATCATTAAAATTCCTGCATGGAAACAGAATATAAATATTTTAGAAGAAGTGGAAGTGCCAGATTGGATAAAAAAACATCAGAAGAATACATTAGAAGATTATTTTATTCTTGAAGAAAATAAAGAAGAAAAAAATGTTAGAAATAATTTAGAAAATGTTGTAGAACCTCTTAACGTAGAAAAAATAAATACCATTGATTTAAACACTGAAGAATATAAAAAATATATTTTAAATAACAAAAATAAATGGTTAGAATTATTTGAAAAGACCAAGGATTATATATCAATTTTGAAAATAGAAATAAAAGAATCTATAAAAATATTCTATCTTCATAAGGACACCATCCAATACAAAGAAATTGAAAAATATTATATCCTCTTATTTAACAATAAATACGTATTAGTATCAAAACAAGAATATGAAGAAAAAAAGGAATATTTCAACCATTACCTCATCCAAGATCATCGTGTAATAGATCCCAGTTATTTTATGGTAGATACTAATAACAAAATATTTAAGAAATTATTTGACATTGAAACAAAACTCCCAATTAACACAGACATAAAAAACCATCATATAATATTTCTTATATCCTTGGACAATAAGATATTGGTAAAAGACAGGAGAACATATATTTTAACTAAAAATAAGAAAGAGATAAAAAATAAAAAAGTAGAAGTAAGGGAATGTAATATTAAACGAGAAATTAAAAAAGTTATAAAAAATAAAAAAATTATTATAGTCAGTAAGAAAGATCAACAAATTAAACAATTAATACCAAATAATATTACAGAATATATAATACTTGAATTAAATACTGAAAGAAAGATTACAGTAGGATTAGATGAAGAATATCTTTTTAAAGAACTTAATTTCCTAGAAAATGAATATAATAGGTTACAAACAATTTCTTCATTAGGAATACCATTAGCAAACATAGATAACAATTTATTAGATATTTTATATTTCCACCATTTAAATTATGATAATTATCAAGATTTTAAAGAAATCAAAGATTTAAGAGTATATAACAGTGTAACATCTTCTAATAATTTTTATCTTGAAAAAATATTAAAAGATGAATATTTTAGAGAAGGATTCTACAATAGTACATGCGTAGAAATAGAATTACAAGGAATTCTTATTTTAACAATTATTAATAAAGAAAATATTATAACTGAAATAAAGAACGTAGAAGAATTTAATAAATTAAAAACATTCATATTAATTATTCTAAGAGATAACAGATATTTATTACCTATATTCAACCAGTGGATAACAAAAGAATCTAAATTTATATCAAGATCACTAAGGAAAGAGTTAATTCTATTAAAACAAAAATATATAATAGAATTAGTATCTAAGATATCAGAATTAGGATGTAAGATAGTAAGCGTGAATAAGGAAATTATAATTTTAAATATAAATAAAAAAGAAGGAATAAAAAACTACATAAAATATATTAGCAGTAAGATAAGCAAATATATTAAAATAAAAATATTAAGAATATTTGAGAAATTAATATATTTATCACCAATAGAAAATTTTTATTTAAAAAAGAAAAATAATGAAAATAATACACTTAATGATAACAACAAAGATAAAATATATGAAGATAATACACTTAATGATAATAATAAAGATAAAATACATGCTGATAATAATAAAATATATGAAGATACTGATGTTGTATCTTTTAACAGTTGTAATATACCTAAAAGATTTCTAGTGGATATTTTTAATAACAATGTAGATAATAATTATTTATATTCTTTAGCACTAAAAAATAAAAACATAGATATACCACTGTTACTGAAAATATATTCTTTTATTTCTGATAAAGAGAATGTAAGATCTAATATTTATAAATTACTTAAAAGAAATGAATTTGCAGATGATGAAGAATATATAAGAGAATATATATGTATGGATATAGAATGTATATGTGGTAGTGATAATATTCTTAGAATATTTAGTGATGGAGGTAGAATAGGATCTATAGAATATACCAATGGTATTGTTGATTATAATAAATGTAATAGATGTTATGGTAAATATTCTTTAGAAAATATAGAAGAGGTGATTATAAAATATTTGAATAATAAATTAATAGAATATTTCGAAGAAGAAAGAATATGTAGTAGATGTAAAGATATAAAGAAAAATAGAATAAATAATAAATGTGGTTGTGGTGGAATTTATAAAATAGAAAGAAATAGAGAATTTTTAGATGTAATCAGAAAAAATAAAATAAGTAAAAGAATAAATGAATTAATTGATGAAATAGAATCAATAATAATAATTTAATAAAAAATATTATATATTATATATTATTTTTCTATCATAAAGGTGATAGACGTTTATTTATTGTTTATTGTAAAAGTATATTTTTATTTATTTTTTTATTTTCCATTAGAGGTGGGTGGATAAACTCTTTCATCCATCCATTGAGCCCTGCAACCGCCATCACACTTCATGTATTCGCATCTATTTTTTAAATACACCCAATCCGACATAATTTCTTACGATTTCTACATTAATAACATATTCTGGTGATTTTAAATCTACTCCATATTCTATATTTTGTACTATATCTTCTATAATATCCATTCTTTTGCAATTATTATATCTTTTTCTTATTTCAACTTTGTAGATTCCTTTAACAGAAGAATATAAAGATACCATATTTTGATTTAAATTTTCTAATCCATAAAATATTTTCATCAAAGGAATAATTTTATAGTTTTTTTCTTTCATAATTTTTTATTTTATTATAAATCTCATACACATCTACATTACTTAAATTATAAATAAAAAATATATTACTTACTTTGGCTAATCAACTATTTTTATAGATTTTTTATTTACATCTCTTCTTATGCCAGTATAAATATTTTCATTTTTTTTTATTTCTTCAAATATATTTTTATTAGAAGAATCATCATTATTTTTAATATCAGATGTCGATTCTTTTAAATTTTTTATTATATTGTTTAATATTACTGCTAATTCTTTTTTTATCTTATATTTATTATTACTATCACGTGTAATTATAAAACCATTATATATACTATTTTTCTCGGATATAAATATAAGATAATAAGATTATATACTTTATCCTTTTTCTGAAATAAAAAGATAAAATATATTATTAAAAGGTAATAATATTCATATGAATTAAATAATATTTATTAATTCTATAATTATTACATTCTCCTATAAATATCATATTATTACAATTTAAATATATATGGTAAATACTTAAAAAAAATATCCATTGTATATTGTACATGATCAAATCCAAGTTATTTTTTTGAATCAATAAATGACTGTTATAATCTACTTTAATTGTTAATTCGTTTAATATTCTATATCAATAATTTTCTCATATACATTCTTTATAAAAAAAATATCATTTATTTCATTCCGAGATAAAAATAGTTAAAAATATTATTTTCTTTCTAATTATAATTTTAACAACAATAATCGTATTTAATTGATGTAATTCAATATCAAAATAATTTTTAGTTGTTATATCATATTTTATTATTATTATATATGTTCTGTATATTATATAAAAAAATTCTTTATTAAAACAAAGTAAGTATATTTTATAAATAAATATTTTTATACCTAAAAAAATAATATAACGATAAGAAACATTATATAAAGATGATATATTTTGTTATATTAGATTAAATAAAATATTTTTGTGTTTAGTCACACTTCCATATCTTTAAAATACCAAAATTTATAAAATAAATTATATTAACCTTGTTTCTTGTTTTTTATTAATTTGAAGGTTGTATATGTGTATTTATAAGTGATATTTATTTTTTTATTGATTTTCCAAATTTTAATATGTTATCTCCAATATCTATGCCAATAAACTGGCGCATTATTTGATATATAGTCATATTGGATTTATATTCTCTTTTGTGAATATAAAACAAAGCAATAAATAAAAATTATGTTAAAAAGAATGGTTTTAAAAATAATAACCAGCATGTATCACGTCAAAACAATAACAACAAACATGATAGCGTAAACCATGTAAGAACGAATCATTTTATACATTTCATCGAGGCCTCATGAGGATTGGTCTTATCATGAAGTATAACGATACTACTTTATATTTATTTATAATCAACATAACAACAATAATATGTTTTATAACATTTTTATAATCTTGATCTATAATTATTTGTTATGTTTGTTTGTACACGAAACATCTTAAATACCTTTTATTTAAAAAATAATAATTGAAAGATATTTATATTTACAGGATAATTACTATGTAAAAACAGCAGAGTTGAAAAGTTGGGAAATAATTTTATGAAGTTTGTTTGTTGTTTTAGTCTTATCAGAAATAAGTATAAATAGAAGCGAGTTTCTATTTTTTATGAATTTTTATAACTTTTATTATAATTCATTTTTTCGAAAAAAATATTCTTTGTATAAGATATGTATAAATTATTTAATATATATATTCAAGTGTAAAAATAATAATAACAAGAAGAAAAGATTAAAAACAGTACTATTATTTATAATGTTAAGAATATTAAAATAAGAATACAATAATGTTATACTATATTACATATTTAATTTTAATTTAGAAACATTGAATATTTGATTCAGGAAGGATAGGGAGGGAATAATTAATACCAGTATTTTTATACCATATCACATATTTATTTATATCCAATAAAAATAAAATACCATATTTAATTTAAGACAATATTGTTTTTAGAATTCAAAAAAGGGATGTATAAATGTTTAGTAATAAAGGTTATTTAAATCAAAAGTCAGAGAGACGAAACCTTTATCATTAAACAGAAATAATAAAAATTATTAAAAGTTAAAGTTTTATTATAATTTAAAATAACATATACTAATATATTAATATACTAATATATGTAATATAAAATATTTCATTCTTCTTTATCATCATGTATAAAGATAAATATAACAAATACGAGGGTCAAATAAATAATATATAAACTATTATAATTGTTGATAATTATTTTATATAATAGTAATATAAGCTATATTATAAATATTTTAAGTATAAATCTTATATATCAAAATATATGAATATATAATAATAACTATTATTCAGAATATAATAAATGTCGCGCGCAGAGGCCACTACCCGTGCCCTGCCCGCGAAGCTCAGATTTTTCATTTACAAATTATGGCGTCAAAGGGATTCGAACTTTGACAATTTGGAATTTTCTGAGCTAGAAATATTAAATATTTATTTTTTTCAGTTTATATTATAAAAAATAATTATTTCATCCATATGTATAAAG
>VRLP01004120.1:0-53352 GCA_009660295.1 Lophius piscatorius
CAGTGAAACAGTCCAGGTTCACACAGTGAAACAGTCCAGGTTCACACAGTGAAACAGTCCAGGTTCATACAGTGAAACAGTCCAGGTTCACACAGAGAAACAGTCCAGGTTCATTCAGTGAAACAGTCCAGGTTCACACAGAGAAACAGTCCAGGTTCACACAGAGAAACAGTCCAGGTTCACACAGTGAAACAGTCCAGGTTCACACAGAGAAACAGTCCAGGTTCACACAGTGAAACAGTCCAGGTTCACACAGTGAATTGTATTATTGTTTACTGAGTAATAAGTATTATTGATGTTTGCGTCTTCTTCGTCTCAGGCGACCGCAGAGGCCAATAATTTAGCAGCCGTTGCCGCGGCGAAGGATCTGTACAACAAAAAAATGGAGGAGGTAGGCGTGAACTCGACGTGAACACTTCCTGTCTGATCCTTGACTGACGCGGTCCATCCTGTCCTCAGGTGTGCGGGGGGGACCGCCCCTTCCTGGCGCCCAGCGAGCTGCAGGCCCGACACGCCGTCATCAGGGAGGAGGCCCTGCAGCTGTTTCGCGGCGTGAAGAAGATGGGGGGCGAGGAGTTCAGCCGGCGGTACCTGCAGCAGCTGGAGGCGGAGACGGACGAGGTCTTCGTCCAGTACATCAAGCACAACGACTCCAAGAACATTTTCCACGCCGCCCGCACGCCCGCCACCCTCTTCGTGGTCATCTTCGTCATGTACGTGGCGGCGGGCATCACGGGCTTTGTGGGCGTGGACATCATTGCCAGCTTGTGTAACATGATCCTGGGTCTGTCACTCATCACTCTCTGCACCTGGGCCTACATCCGCTACTCTGGAGAATACCGGGAGCTGGGCGCCGTCATCGACCAGGTGGCGGGGGCGCTGTGGGACCAGGTAACCCAAAACATCAACACGGACGTCAAACAAACGCGTCTAAACCGATATTTGTGATAATACACAGGTATTAGTACACAACTCAAGTACAAGTCCTGAATAAGATCCGGTCCCCCGAGAGAGGCTCCGGTCGAGGGGCGTGTCTAAAGGGGCGGGGTCAGTAGTTATTTTTCCCACATGCACATATTAAGATCTTTCTATTTTGGTTTCTTTGAAACTTGGTGGGATGGTTGGTCATGTGACAGGAAATACCCAATTGAATTTTGGAGCCGATCTGGAAAAAGGGGCGGAGCCATGAATTTGGTTTCAATTTCTTTAACATTGTAAATTTGTTGTTTTTTAAAAAACGATTTTTTTACGTAGAAACAACCCGATGGATTTTGATGAGGGTTCTCATTCAATTTTGGAGGGAGTGCTGATTTTTCCAGTTCCACATTGTTGATTACTTGCCAGATTTCCGTGACAGTGTTGGTGACGTAACTTTCATTTCCTTTACTAATATTCACGAACAGGATGTGCAGGAATCAAATGTTGGTAGACGGTCACGTGATGTTTGCATGATTCGGACCACTAGGGGGCAGCAGTGCGCCACGTTTGTGATCACTTTCTCTTCCTTTCTTTCAATGCCTCTGCAGGGAAGCACAAATGAGGTAAGAACTCTGAACACTCACAAGATATATACACCAGCTATATACAGCCATAACATTATAACCACGGACAGGTGAAGGCAGAATAGCGTTGATTATCTTACGGGTTAGCATGGTTTCCTGTCAGTGGGCGGGATATATTGGACAGGAAGTGAACGTGTTCTCCTGAAGGTGATTTTAGAATCAGGAAAAATGCTTCAGACCTCCTGGTCTTTGTTCCCGGTGAGAACCTACCGAAGTGATATGAGGAGAAGAGGATCTGTTCACTGGTAACACGAAATTAAATTATCAATAAGTATTATTGAGTCTTAAATTAAAGTTGGAAGTATTTTATTTTGAGAGAGATTTGAAGAACAAATGAAAGTTTCAACAAAGAAAAAAAGAAAATTGCGAATGAATTCAAAGAAATTACTTCAAATAGTAGCCTGAATGAAATTAAAGGTTTTTTTTTTATCTAACTTATTAACTGATGTTGTAAATATATGTATTACTTATCAACGATTCTCCTTTTACAGTGTGTAATATTTGAATAACTGTAAAACAAATATTTCTTAAAAAGAGATTTGATGAATTTTCAAAGCTGAAATTTTAACTTTTTATTTATAAAAAAGTACATTTGGGGTCTAATCACGCACTTTAAACAGAAAATTATGGTTGAATTTAACAAAATTATTTCGCCTAGTTACTTAAATAAAAAAAAAAGAAGAAAATATTTTTGAGACTAACTCTTTAATTAAGAAACGGATCCGTTAAAATAGCAGAAAATCTAAAAGAGAAATGTTGTACCAGTGACGACGTTCGTTCTTCCTCAGGCTCTGTACAAGCTGTACAACGTGGCGGCCAACCACAGGCACCTGTACCACCACGCCTTCCCCGGGCCTCAGGCGGAGGAGGTCGCCGAGGAACCGGAGAGGAAGAGGGACTGAAAAGGAAGGAGCGCAGGGACCTCCTGATGCCGGACCCCCATCAGGCTCTCTCCCTCTGACCCACTAACTGACTGTAAGCTTCATGTAGAGGCAGCGCTCCTCCTCAGAGACGCAGTGGAACCAGAACTCTGCCAGAGGAGACCTCCGATCCGCTGCCGGTGCCACTCCAGACGGGTTCTTTCTTTACTTTCCACCATTTGTTTTTGTCAAATTAATATGCATCATCATCATCAGCATGGTAGATGGTTACATGTCCGTCATCTTTAAGCTCTAAAACCAGGTATCCTTTATTCAAAAAAGAAAAAAAATTAAAAAAAAAGTTTTATGTTTGTGATGAAACTCATTTTTGGTTCGTTGTTCATTTAAAAAACAAAAAACAAAAACAATTTTGACTCTTTATCTCTCTTTATTTGCTTGCGGGTTTGAAATCCCGCCTCCACCTTCTGATTGGTTCTTTCTTTCCCGAATCTCGGAGTGAATGTGAGGAATGGTGGCAGGTCGCTAGGGGGCGGGGCTTGAAACAGATCCTCATTCCACATCTGTTTCCTCATCTTCACTCACTGACTCATCAACAAAGGGGAACAAAGACGCTGCTGCGTGGTGAAAGCCGCCGCGGCTCTCTCTCCTCCGGCTTTGTAGACGTTTGTGTGGCCGTGGTTATAATGTTTTGGCTCGTCGGATCACCTCCGTACAGATCTTGGATCGGCACCGGAGCACGGTCACGCATATTTAGAGAGTTTATATGGGTTTGACCTCCGGGGTGAAACGTTTAAAGGCGCTGCGGCTTCTTGAGTCTTCCATGATATATAATCAGTGGGGCCTTCGTCCGCGGCCGGTTTTAAAGGAGCAGTCCGCCCAGTAAAAAAAGAGAAAAAGAAAATGAAGCGCCCAAAAACATCTGAAGGAGATGGGGACTTGTTTTCAAATTCAAATAACAGAAATATTCAAAGTTTCGGCCGATGACCCCAAATTGTTAGACAAGGTTTTATTTACCCTCATTTTATTTTATAAGACTAAAATGCAAAAGATGTAACCTGTTCCCTAAAGCCTTGACTCGGCCTTAGGGATAGGGGGAGGAGCTAAGAGTGTATCAGGACGCCTCCCCCCGTGCAGGGACTTTATACCTCATCTGGCCTGGGAGCGCCTCTGGATGAGCTGGAGAGTGTTGCTGTGGAGAGGAACGCTCAAAAAAACCTTTTTTGACCTCCTATAAACGGAAGAAACTGTTTATTTATTTGAAAATGTTTCAATTTCCTCTCTTGGTTGAACATTTCTGACGTGTTTGTCTTTTTAGGGTGAACTGTTCCTTTAAAATTAGCTTTTTTTTCTCCCCAAGTTTCGTTTCTTTAGATGATGTTTCTGAAGATGAAAAAAGTGGGACGTCTCAGACCTCCAGAGATTTTTTTGACATTTTGTTGCAAACTGTAAATATCGACTTAAACGTTTTTGGGTTTTTTTCTGTTTAAAAAAAATGTGAAGGTGAAAATGTACCAAAAGGATTTATTCAAAAAACCAAACCCAGAGTGTGTGTGTGTGAGAACTGTTTCCCGTCACTGCAGAGACGGGAAACAGTTCTCACACACACTGGAAAGATGATCAGTTATAAGGAAAAAAACCCAAAACGAATAAAGTGAACTGTTCCTTTAAAGAGAAGATTCCAACGGGACAGACTTGGAATTATTGGACAGTTTTTTTTCACTCCAGACTTTATTGTTTAACATCCTGTATTTATAAAACACACAATCAGATATTTACACAGTGGTGAGGCCGATCTGAAGCCGTGTGACCGTTGCATAGCGACCAACTCACCGAAGAGATGGTTCCCCTCGACCCGATCCCAGCGACACCCGATCACGCGCCCTGTGGGACACCCGCAGACGGAATCGGGTGTTTCGCTGAGTAACATTGGATCGGACCCTCTCGTAGCGTCATAAAGGGCGTAAACCGATCGATCGGTGGAATGAGCTTCCAGAACTTTCTCTTCTCCCTCAGAAGAAACACGTCAAGAGGAAGAGGAATCCATGAAGAAGGTCGATCTGCAATATGAGTCTTTTAAACGTTCCAGTAGCTTATCAATGTTTCAACACACACACACACACACACACACACACTTCAGATCACAACTTAAATATCGGCGGCGGATTGTCTCGCACAGGACACAAGGTTTAAAAAGATAACTTTTATGTTTGGTGTAAAGGAGCAAAGAGGGAGAGGAAGAAAAAAAAACACAAACTGGTGGTGAAGGATTTAAAAAAAGAAAAGAAGAAGAAGAGGAAGCTGCTGCTCGTTTCCTCCCGCCGGGTAAAAAAAAACAACTGGAACACGAGACGCATTCAGACGCTGTAAAAATGCTGTTTTTATTTTTATTTCATTTAGTTTTTTTGTAGTTTTTTTTTCTTAAAAAGGCACAGTCTCCGGAGGTTTTTGGACAAATATCCACAAATTCTTTTCACCTCGGTCGTCAAAACAGAAATCCACTCGGCGTCTCAGTCCTCATGGCTGTGATGGCGCCCGCGGGTCGTCTCTCCATGTGACACATTATACGATTCTTCACTGGAGTGTTTCTGCCTCACATGGGGGAGGGTGGGGTGGGGTGGGGTGGGGTTCCTCCGCCCTCGCGGATGCGTGTCTCCACTCGGTGGCGGTATATTTGGATCAAGCGAAGGCACAGATGTGTTTGGTAAAGAAGCAGTTAAGAGTCAATCACGATTTCAAAGGAAACCGTCGACCGCTCCCAAGCTGTGGAAACCTCAGAGAGGTGCGGCCGCCGCTCCGTCCGCCCCTCACATGTTCCCGATGAAGTTCTTGCCGGGCTGCTGGTACCACTGCTGCCGCTGTTTGCGGGCCTCCACCTCCGACAGCAGCGCCTGCCGGTAGGCCTCGTAGGACTTGACGATGTGCTCCAGCTCCTTCATGAAGAGCAGCTTCAGCATCCCCTGATACGTGTCCAGGTCCGCCAGCTGGAACAGCTCCCACTTCAAGATGTGGTCGTACCTGAGGGGGAGAGAGAGTGAGACACAGAGAGAGTGAGACACAGAGAGAGTGAGACACAGAGAGAGGGATAGAGACTCAGGGGGAGTTCATGGGATTATACCAGAGCTGCTGGTGAGTGGGTCAACTACACGGGTTCCTATTATAGAAGAAGTGAGAGAAGAAGAACCGATAGAAGACGTTGGAGAAGATGGGAAAGAACCAGAGGGAGATCCAATAGAAGGAGAAGAACCATTTGAAGAACCTCCATCAAATCACCCTTTTACTCTTCTAGAAGCAGGTTCTACAGCTTCTAGTAGAGTAAAAGAGGAAGAACTGTGGGAGTGATGGATGATGAAGATGACTGACAGTCGTAGCGGGGGTTCTCACTTGAGGGGGGCGCGGGCGTAGACCTGCAGCCAGTCCGGGATCTCGGCTGTGTGGTACGGGTTGGCCGGTACCAGCACCGGCTGGTTCCTCTCCGCAGGACACGGCTGATAGGTGACGGGAGGAGGCGGTAACGGCGGAGGCTGATCGTAGCGAGGAACGCTGGAACAGACAGGAAATACGGGGTTCACACCTTTATGGCAGACAGGAAGTGACACGTGTGGCTGGCGGCGTACCTTGGAGCGCAGGGGTGACGGTACTGCGCCCTCTTGTTGATGTGATCCACGTAATAGACTCCAAACTCAGCCGACTCCACCTTCTCCCAGCCCGGAGGGAGCCCCTCCCTCTCCAGAGGGTGGCTCCAGTGTGTTGTGTTAGTGTTGTGGTCGATGAAGTACTTCCTGCCGCGGATGGTCCAGTCCAAGGTCCAGCCCGCAGGGAGGGGGAGGTCCTCTCCCGTCAGGCTGGAGAGGTTCCCGAGGGATTTGGCCTGTATTCGACCTATGCCTGAGGAAAAACAAACTTCTCTTTTCAGCAACAGAGAGAGAGAGACTCAGAGAGAGAGAGACTCAGAGACTCAGAGAGAGAGAGACTCAGAGACTCAGAGAGAGAGAGAGAGAGACAGAGGGCGAGAGACAGAAAGAGAGAGAGAGAGACAGAAAGAGAGAGACAGACAGAAAGAGAGAGAGACAGACAGAAAGAGAGAGAGAGAGAGAGACAGAAAGAGAGACAGAAAGAGAGCGAGAGAGAGACAGAAAGAGAGAGAGAGAGACAGAAAGAGAGAGAGAGAGACAGAAAGAGAGAGAGAGACAGACAGGGAGAGAGAGATGGAGACAGATGGAGAGCGAGAGAGATACAGAGAGAGAGTGACAGAGACAGACAGACAGAGAGAGAGACAGAGAGAGACAGACAGAGAGAGACAGACAGAGAGAGAGAGACAGAGAGAGAGTGACAGAGAGAGACAGACAGAGAGAGAGACAGAGGAAGAGGCGTGTGACCAGCAGAGCAGCTGCCAGCAAACGGCGCCTCTGGGAAATAAAGAATATTTTGGGATCTTTCTTAAAAACATCATGTGTGGGAAAGATTCACAGCGATGAAGGTTTCCTCCTGATGAGACGTCTGAACAGAAACCCTCTTCACCAGAGGCTCCTCATTCCGTTTCCTCCTCCTGCCCAAAGCCTGAACGAAACAACCGCCTCCACTAAACCCGTTAACCAGAGTGAGTTAATTGTGTTCTACGCGAAGAATCGGCACAAACATGATGATGATGATGAAGGTTTTCCCTCCTCAGAGAGCTTTAACCGAGACGAGCGGCTCCTCCGTTTACAAACACCGCCATCCACGTCTTTTTTACCGAGTTACAAGAATCAAGTCCTCGTTCCTGATCCTGTCCACCCTCATCATCCTCAGCTTCTAACTCCTCCCGCCTCTTTGTTCCGGTCCATCCATCAGAGCGGCTCTCACTCCTGCCTGATCCACTTCCCTTCTTCAATCTTGCTGGCATCTTCCCGCCACAAATCACTCCGAAGCTCTTCTTCGTCCACTCTTCCTCACCTCACTAACTCCTGTTCAACTCCTACGGCTTCATAGAATGTTGCGTTCATGACATATAGTTTTTCTGAGCTCTGGAGTAATAATATCCCATAATAGTGGCGACACCAGAATCTGAGAGGGGGACACCCCTACTGCTGAACCTAACAGAGGTTTATTTTGGACCCTGAGGACAACACGGGGGGTTGGGACGCCGAATCCCCCCGACTCTGTGACTGTCGCGATGACATCATTTCATGAATGGGAGGAAATGGGAGCGTCGTTCGGTTTGTGCAGGAAGGCAGAGATCTCTGCCTGCCAGACAGCAGAACAGAACAGAACCAGAACAGTTGGAGCGGGTTCTTTCAACGGGACTTTTCATGGCTGAATCATTTCCGGGTGAGAACTCTCGTCACTCGAACCCGTTGGGCCTGGAGAGGCACAGGAACGGGGGCAGAAATGTGCTGACATCCAACTATTTCTATGTTCTGATAAATTCTGCACCAGAGTGACGGCAACAGAGCTGGACCTCCTCGCCAGCTGCTGAATGAGGGGGTTGGAATGTGCAGGCCATTCGCAGAAAAGCACTCCTCCTCCTCCTCCTCCTCCTCCTCTGTGTCATCCTCAACATCATCATCGCTGCCCTTTTCCTCAGAGCAGCGGCAGAGAGCAGAACTCCTGGACCTGCAGCTCTCCGCATCACAGGAATGTCACTGGATAGTGTTCAGAGCAGACAAACTACTATATGTACCGAGAGAGAGAAGAATCAAAAGCCCGGGATCAACCCAAGTACCAAACGCCAACATCAAAGAGCAGACGAACTGCAGTTTAAGATCTATATGGCTCATTTTTGGTTCCCCTGAAATCAAACAGCTGGAATGTTTCCTGGGACTGGATGTTTTCCTCAGATGTTTCCAAGAACTATTACAATGAGCATGAAAAAAACAAAACAAACATTCCTGGACATAGACGTGACCTAATTGGTTTCATGAACAGAACCCTGGTCTGTCAGATCATCTCTCTCCATCTCGCCCTGTCCTCTTTATCTTCCACTGTCACACCAACCAACTGCATGTCCTCCCTTCACCACATCCAGATTTAATTCCATAACGGCTTTCTATGACTGCCTTGCTGGAGCCGGTAAAGAAAGGAAACATCGGCAGAATGAAGGCCGACACCTCCTCCAGAGCGCCTGAGGTATAAAACCACACAGAGAGGTAGTACCTGAGTAGACGTGAGCTGTCGGTGGCTGAACGCTAGTTTCCCTTTTGCTAGCTGCAAAATGCAAAAAAACCCCAAAATGCTTGTTTAACTTTCCTCCCAAAAAAAAAAGAAAAAAAAGATGATGTCATAATACATCATCATGTAAATGACGTCGCTGAGTCAGCAATAAAATAAAAAAAAACCTGCAAAACCCTGAGCATGTCTTTTCACACGTTTCATTCTGGTGTTTAGAAAGTGGAGCAGAGAGAAAACCGTTTCTCCACCGGACCTGGAATAAAGCAGCTCTTCTGAGCTGTTCAGGAACAACCAATGGTCAACATTCCTCCCAAAGTGGCCGAGACTCTTCCACAACAATTCAACATCCTGAAGCAGTAATCATACTTTAGCACACCACTTCGCTCCAATTACAGACATCCAAAGTTCTCTCCAAATCCGAAGCTCCACTTTATCACCTCGGAGATGCTGACAGAGGGATGAGACTGAATCCCTGAGGGAAAAACATGGACGCCTGCGGCGGACCCACCAGAACCGGTCAAGAATGTAATCCCTGATCTTCGTCACTCTCTCTTCCCCTCCGGTTGTCTACCTCTACCCCGTGTTTACATTCCCAAAGAGGAGGAAAATCTAAACGGAGAGGGTGAAGAGTGTGCGGCGTGTTTACCTGAGCGGGGTCTGCTGGGAGCTGGGGGGGTCTGCTGTCGCGGAACTCTTTGGAAGTTGTGTTCATTGTGTTCATAGTATCTATAGTCCTCAGGGAAGCGCTCCGGGACCCTCCTGGGCTGGCGCTGCTGGTGCTGCTGGGCGTCGTAGTAAGGTTCGGGGGGGTAATAGTAGCGGGCGGCCTCTCCGTTCTCGGACCTGGGGCTCACGTCTGTGAGGAAGGACTGTGTGGAGCCGCCGTACTCGCGGGGCAGGTCTCCCAGACTGCGGGGCAGGTACGGGGGCGCCGACATCCGGTGGCTCTCCCTGCGGGCCACCTCGTGAGGGGGCCTCTGCACGGGGTTACGGAGGAAGCTCTTGTTGCGCGAGACCACGGGCTCCCGGCTGGGCGCCACGGGGTAGGGGGAGGGCACCATGTCTGGAAGAGGGACCTCTGTACGTCTGGGAATGGTGGGTCCATGACGGATGAAGGAGGGCATAAGATCTGCAAGGAAGCAGAGTCCACAAACGTCGTGTTCAATATCTGTGAACGTGGAAGAAAGTCTTAAGCTGGTCTTCTTTAAAGTACGATGTTTACGTCGCGTTTTTAGGGAACTTGAACTGATGTCGTTATGAAACCGGGATTCTAAACGTCACCGCCATACTAGCATAAAAAAAAAAAATCCAATAAAAAAGTCCCAGGAAGAGTGGGACACATTCAGGGCTTTTATCTTCTAGAGCGTCTAGTTGTTGTAGATCTAAATATAAATCCAGATCCAGCAGCTTTATGTTTATGTTTCCACAGGAAGCAGTCTGTCCTACACATTATATTATTGTTACAGGGCTCTGGGTCGGATTCTGAAATGAAAAGGGAGACCGTTGGGCCTCAACGGAACCAGGCGCCCTGCTGTGTGCGGTTCTGGTATGTAACGTATAATGGTGCCGGTGCTGGTTCAGTAAAAGTCACAGAACACAAAACACCTCATTTTCATTTAGGTTCAAACATTTGCTCGGACATTTTTGCTCCACGTCGGCGCGATTGTTCCGCTTACATAAAAGATCTGCAGATTTTCCCCAAACGTGGAGTGATCTTCACTTCTCAGGAGGTCTGGGGTTGGATCCCGAGACATATCCTACTGTGGTGTCCTTGAGCAAGACTCTGAAATCCCTATTTGCTCTCGCTTGTTGGCCCAAAAGAACTGCTCCTCAGGGATTTCACTAACTCTACTCTGCTGTGATGATTATAACCCTGATTGATGATAAACGCTTGACATTATTAGAAGTAGTTTTGTTCCATTTTGGAATGGAGGCAGATAAACGGAGAACTTCCTTTGATGTTTTTTCTGCTTTTCCTGTGTGTCAAAACCGTCAACGACACTTTGTGCGAGGCGGAGGAGGCGTGAGGCAAAACAAACAGGAGGATTGTTTGGCCTTGGCGGAGGTATTTTGTCATTCTAGTCAATTTGAAAAGGAGTTTACGCTTTCACCAGCATCTGATCTGTATTTGCTTTCAACAGGGAAACATAAAAGGAGAGGCGGTAGAAGGGTCGGGTAAATACCGGATGTTATATCCAGAAAAAAAAGGGATTTTCTTTTTCTTTTTTTTGAAACACGTTCTTGAACAATGTGAGAAAAAACGTTTCAATCGTGATACTTTTTTTCATGAGACAAAATTTAGGAGATCTAGATGAAGGGGTGGAACCTTTCTTCAACGTTTTACAATAGAGATGGTCTCGTAAGGTTTGCTGAAAAACTGGAAAATGGATTTTCTCTCTCTCTCTCTCTCTCTCTCTCCCTCTCCCTCTCTCTCTCATAAGTTTCATTCGCCACATTATGGAGATCAATATCTAACATTTTATGCAAAATGCAAAATATATTCTCATTTTATTAATAAGTATAAGTATAATATAATCGTTACGGCGTGCATCAAAGAGCGAAAACCTCCAACAATTATTATTATTTATAATTTTTTATTATAATAAAGTACTTTTATGAATACACCTTGAGCGACAGCAATTTTAAATTCTGTGTTTACTTTTCTTAATCGGTTTAATTACGGCCGTTCTGTCTGAATAATGACAGTTATATGACAGTTATATTCGTTAAGCTGATTATACTTTCATAATGTGAGAAAGACTCATCTTATTCCAGATCATAGTTTTCAACTTCGTTCCTTTTTCTAGAGCCGTTTTCATTTTGATTTGATTTGTGTGTATTTTTTTCTAGTATCTAAATCTATTGTTTAATTAAAGAATATACTTTAAATGTTAAGGCTGATCAGTGTATTAATTAAACGATCCTCTGTGGGATCAGATAACCGGCCGCGTACCTCAGGGCTCACTAGCTGTCGTTCCTTGGACCACCTTTGGTACGTAGTAACAACAGGTGACCACTAGGGCTGTTACCATAATAAAATTCCAGCTGACAATTAATCGTCATACAAATAATTGCGATTAACCATTTACATTTTCGTCAGTCCATTTTGATAAGATCCCATACAATTACCTGTATAGACTTAGAGATTTGAGGTGTGAGAATTTGACAGTAGCCTTCATCGTTATCCGGTAGCTGCTAGTAGGTCATTCGGGGTTCCGGATCACATCCCACTAAATCAGCAAGTTAAATCTTTAACGATTTTAGGCTCTCCAATTTCATTTGGATTAAAACCGACATGTGCCAAAAACAATGTTTGACTTCACGACTTTGTAATCCAGGATGTTTGCAACGGTACGTGTCGATTGAAAAGTTAGGCTTGATGAGAAATGAACTTTAATAACCTGGATTATATGATCATGACTGACGACATCATTAATGCCAGACAAACGTCAAACGGCGGAAAACAACTTGGAAACAGTGAAGAAATATCGCATCAAACCCTTTCACACAGATGACTGGACAATTATGAAACAGAACTTAGGTTATTTCCAATAACTGCAAACAAAGTATTATGTAATAACTGTGACGGGCCTACATACCAGTAACTCCGGTTCTGGAGAGGTTCTGACCCTGTCCTCTAGTTCTTGATCCCTGCTGCCTAATATATCCTACCCACTGACAGGTGCTATAGCAATGAAAATATTACTATTAACTTCACCTGTCAGAGGTTAAACTGTTACGCCTGATCGGTTTGGACAGGGTCACTTCATCTTATTCACGTTTATAGTTTATGATAGAAGGTTTGGATGAGCTGATATCAGATACTTGGACTGAGATATTCTTAAAACTTGGGCTGAAATGTACAGATTTTAACTGGAAATTTAAGTATCAGTACAGCCAAGTATCCCTTCTTGGGAGTACATGTCTTTGCACTTCTTTCGCCACTATTAAATAGGTTTTAATAGTATTATAAGGTGCGAAATAAAGCAAGTTTAACGTCTCTGCTAAAAATCAGGGGATCTCTCCACAAGTCAATATCAGATGGTAATATTCATTCAAGAGGACAAGCGTCATTTTACCAACAACAAATCTGAACTTTCACTATAGTAATGTAAATTACGAAAATAAAATAATTTAAAAAAAACCCGATTATTTCATTCTGGTATTTGGAAGTACTTTCTCAGTTACCGTTATCTCTAGCGAGCCAACTAGCTAGCAGGCTAACAGCTGGTTACTGTGTACGGTGTTTAAAACAAGGTTAAAAGCCTATTTACACGTTTAAGAGCTATAGTAAAGTAACATTACGTTAAATCCAATTTATACCAGCCTGCTAGCTGATAATAAACAACTACTTAATGATTGTAAAGGTTTTTTTTTGATAGCCAGTAATTATAGGCTTAAGATTAATTTTCGCTAGCATGCTAGCGGAGGCTAACGTCCTAAAGAACGAGCTAATTATATAGCTAAAAGTTTGTTTTCTCTAACAAACCAAAAGAAACTACAACTAACTACTTATTTGGATGTTACTGTGTTTCACCGGGGGGTTAAAGTAAACTACAAGTAACTACTTATCGGCTGGAAAATAAGTTTTCATTAGCATGCTAACGGAGGCTAACGTCAGAAAGCAGGCTAATGGAAGGTTGGATAAACTAAAACTACATGCTTGTCGGGATGATATATTTCTCTAACATGATACAGTCGGACAGAACAAATAAAATAATAAATGTCTAATGTGAGTTTATCTCGACTAGGCTAACGTCAGCTAGCAGGCTAGCGGAGGCTAACCACCAACTTGTTGCTCTTACTTCTGAGGAGCGGAGATGTTTCCTTCTTCACATATTTCCCGTGAACCTCGGCTGGTTTGGATGCTTCTTTTTTACTTTTCTTTCGTGAGAGCATAACTCAAGGCTCGGACACATCAACAACACGGCGCTGGAACGTCACGGCACAATCCGTCCACTCCATGGCGTTCAGTCAGCTCTGCGTGGAAGGACAACATCTCGGGGTTTGACTAGCTGCGGGCTGTAAGCTAGTTAACTCCAGCCACAGGGCGAGTGTTCTGTACTGCGGTCCGGTCTGCTCTGAACGGAGGTCCACTCCCACTATGGGTTCTCAGAGCTCCACTCCCACCATTGGCTCTCAGAGCTCCACTTCCACTGATGGTCCTTTGAGCTCCACTCCCACCACTGGTTGTTCGAGATCCACTTCCTCTGCTGCTTTTCAGAACTCCACTCCCATCACCAGTTCTTAGAGATCCACTTCCACCACTGGCTCTTAAAGCTCTTCTCCCACTGCTAGTCCTGACTTGGAACGATTAAAGCTCCACTCCCATGACGGGTTCTTAGAGATCCACTTCCACCACTGGCACCTCAAGCTCCAGTTCCTTCCCCAGCCCTGACTGGGAATGAGTAGAGATCCACTCCCATCCAATACTAGTCCTTACAAGTTCCCTCCCACTGCTGTTCCTGACTGGGAGGGATTAGAACTCCACTCCCACCTCTGGTTCATACTGGAACTCAAACCATTCCCAGTAAGAACCAGTGGTCAGAGTTCTTAGAGCTCGAAATAAAGTCCAAATAATTCCGTAGGAGACTTTTTCTTTTTGCAAAAATTCAAAAGGACGCTACCTGGATCTAACCCCGTAATGACGACTATGTACAAGTATGTGATCAAATAGGACTTTTTGTACGTAAAAATACCTCAAAAGAACCGTTTAACCTCAAATGAAAGACAGTTCTCTATCCAGGCAGCACTTACACTCCTTTAAAAGCTGGATTTTATCCGTACAGTTGTAAAGTTAAGTCGCCAGCATGGACCCACCCTGGAGCGATCAGCAGGTAAACACGTCAGCTCTGAGAGACTGCAGCAAAGACCTCCCAAAACAGGACTATAAGATTAGATGAGGGTATTCGTTTCAGGGAGAATTGAATGTCCTACTCAACGGTTTGGTTTTTCACCTTCTGAGTTTAAAAATGTGACTTAACCCGTTTATATGACCCAGGGTCAGCCTTGTTTATATCACAAAGGGTAAGGGGTCGAGGACAGAGCCCTGAGGCAAACCACGGGTCAAAGGGTCCAAAGAGGAGGCATTAACCAGAACTATTGAGAAAGTCTTGTTTGATAAGAACAAACTTACTGAACAGGATTATGTGACTTAATTCATGCTTAATCTCAAAAACTTGATCTCATCTAAAAGTAAAGATTATTTTATCTCTGTGAAACACAAATTTACATTTACCAGTAAATTTATACGTTTTCCTCACTGCAGGACCGATGAATGTCGTTTCAGTCGCCCAGGATATTAAATGAATCTATGCCTCAGGCGTAAAATATGCAAAAAAAATCTAGGGATGTGATCAAACACAGTTCATGTACTTTATTACTTTACACGTGACATAAAAACACGCCCCCGTTTTTAACCGCAGGGAGAACAAACGCTGAAAAACATTCACAAAGACGCCGCTTCACACGCATCAAACTTTACACATGGCCACGTGACTCCAGGCGGCGTTGCACCCAGAACCTTGAAAAGGTCAGCGGATTATTTGACTTTCTGTTTAACACGATTTTACAAGCCCGTGGGTTCGTTTGTTTTTTCTGTCTTTACACAAAGACACGTTAACATGATTTGTCGCTGACAACACAAGGCAAGGAAAGAACACTTGTATAAATAGTGCAGATCAGCGTGGCTCCTCCCCCTTCCACAGAGAAATAAGGTCATCAACAAGTATTTTATACACAAGTAGCGGCTAAAATGGTATAAATTACACTGTAAAATATAAAGTTTCTTTACATTATATTTGGTTCTTCATAGATCCAGGTTCAGAATAAAATAAAGAAATAAAAAATACTGGGTATTTAACATTTGTAGTGTGCTTTTGGAATAGACATTTTAAAGGGAGGTCTCAGTTAACACTTTTCCACCAGGCTGGTTCCAGGGCTAGTTTCGGAGCCAGAGCCTGACTAAGCACCAGGTCTTTGCTTTTCGAAAGCTTAAGCACCAGATCCTGGCTCCCAGAAGAGGTGCCAGACAAGCACCAACTCTTGTCTGGTCTAGTGCCAAGAATCGATTCCGTTATACGGTGGCGTAATGGCGTGGCCTTGACTTGGCTCCTTGCCAATGGAAAAGCAAACAGGTTCTTAGGAGCGAGTTGAACCAACCAAGCACCAGGTTCTTTTTGGTGGAAAAGGGGTAAGTGAGTAGTCTTGGAGACATGCTAGGAGCAGCTGTAGTGGTAGGGCAGCGCTGGGAGCGGGGTGGGCTTTAGGTCGCGGACGATCTTGTTCAGGCTGCTGATCTTCTCCTCCAGCAGGTAGTTCTTCTTCTCTGCGATCTTCTGCCTCTGCTCCGTCACCTCCAGAGCTTTCAGCAGCTGGGCGTTCTCCACGTACAGGTCGCTGATCAGCACGTCCGCTTTGCCGTTCTTGTGCAGCTAGAAAAGTGAGAGAAGAGTTTAACTCCGACGGGTCTCCTTCCACGCGTCGGCGAATCAAAGAGCAGCAGCTGGTCATAATTTAAACATCAGCGGTTTAACAGACAATTTCTTGCTTCTGTTAAAATAATTTGTTTTCTTTTCCTATTTGTTGTTATTTTCAGGCTGTTTCCCCTCTAATAACACAAATAACAAAAAGATGCACTGAGGGGAAGAAAACCCCCAACTCTCTAGTCCAATCTCTACTTCTCATTGAATTCTCATTTACTAAGATAAAAGTTTTACTTTGCTAGTCAGAGCGAGATAGACAAAGTGAGATAGACACAGAGTGAGTGAGCGAGATAGACAGAGTGAGTGAGTGAGATAGACACAGAGTGAGTGAGATAGACACAGAGTGAGTGAGCGAGATAGACAGAGTGAGTGAGTGAGATAGACACAGAGTGAGCGAGCGAGATAGACACAGAGTGAGCGAGCGAGATAGACACAGAGTGAGCGAGCGAGATAGACACAGAGCGAGCGAGCGAGATAGACACAGTGAGCGAGATAGACAGAGTGAGCGAGATAGACACAGAGTGAGCGAGATAGACACAGAGTGAGTGAGAGAAATAGACAGAGTGGAATAGAGATAGTTTCAGAGTGAGTGAGCGAGATAGACTGAGCGAGATAGGCAGAGAGTGAGTGAGCGAGATAGATATACTGTGGTATAGAGTGAGACAGATGAGAGAGATAGAGATAGACAGGGAGAGAGATAGACTGAGACACAGAGTGTGAGATAGAGTGAGAAGGAGATAGAAACTTTATTAATCTCTATAGGGGACATTTATCTCACCCCACATTAGCTGCTGGGTTTGTGAAATAAGAAATAGTAAAACATGCCCGCCGTTTCCGTAAAGAGGAGATCTCCGGTTCCGTTCCCGGTGACGGCAGACTTCTGCTCGCGTTTACGGGACAGAAAAAGAAAAGCGGGTCGGCTAAGGAACAGGAGGCGCGTGAACAGAACCGACCTGCTCCTTCAGCTGAGACACCTTCTCTTTCAGCAGCAGCTTGACGTTGCGCAGCGACAGCTCGATCTCCCTCATCCTCTCCTCCATGTTCTTCATCTTCCTCGCTCTCTCGTCCTGCTGAGGAGACAGCGAAACGCCATCAACACACCGCCGCGCCTTTAAGTTACGGAGTCTGACATCCCGTCAGAGAAATCTAACGGCGTCAGGCGAGGCGGAAGAAAAAGGCTGCAGGGCAGAAGTTTGAACGAGATCGATGCTTTTTATTCAGTCCTGATGATTCTCAGAGATAAAAGAATGAAGAATAAATCGATTCAGGACTACGCCAGGAATTCATCTTCAACAAAGGGATTTAAAGCTTCAATCAGATAAACTCAATATAAACGCATAAATAAAATAAATTCAAAGTTGAGATAAAATACCCTCAATATTAAAGCATAAATAAAAATAAACTCTAAATTAAAGCATAAATAAAAATAAACTCTAAATTAAAGCATAAATAAAAATAAACTCTAAATTAAAGCATAAATAAAAATAAACTCAAAGTTGAGATAAAATACCCTCAATATTAAAGAATAAATAAAATAAACTCTAACATGACGCAATAAAATAAATTTAAATAACAACAAACATTTGCATCTATACATGGTGCAAAAAAAAACAAACAAAAAAAACAATCAATCTGAAAGACATTCATAGATAAAATAAGACGCTAGAGAACAAACAATCATAAATGCCACATAAACATTAAAGGTGAAGCGTTTCACAGAACAGGAAAGATTCACACTCACAGAGAGCATAAACTCAGAGTGTGTGTGTGTGTGTGAGTGTGTGTGTGCGTGTGTGTGTGGACAACGTCTGACAGCAGCAGGAAAGATCTCAGCTCAACACTCCTGCGTGATCGTAAGGCAACATGTGGCAGGAGAATCCGCCTGTTGTTGGTTCAGCGCCCGTCTGAAAAAACTCACCCTGCTTTAAAACAAAAAAAAAACAACATTTGCCGTTTTTAAAAACGCTTCGGATGCAGGAAATCGTCTCGGTATGAACGTCTTTAGAATCCAGCTGGGCAGAAGTTCAGCTGGCAGCAGCGGCAAACACATTCACACACTCGCGCCTCTGAGCCGGGCGCCGCATCAGTTCTCCTATAAGGACGCATCGTCTGATTCTGACTCCGAGCAGGAGGAAGAGGAGGAGGAGGAGTAGGAGGACAGCAGCCTCGGAGGGAGTTAAAAGAGGGAAAGGCGGCGGGCGTTACAGTCCACCGATGCGCCGGTAGCTGTCCGCGTGAGCCGCCCGCTGCTCCGGCATCGGCCCCTGGAGAGAGAAGGCAGGAAGACTTCACCACGGCCCGACCCGTTCCCCTCTTCCTCAACACCTACACAGTTCTGCTCAGGTAATCAAGCAACTGTTGTTGTAAACAAACAAACTAACTAACTAACTAACAGCTAGTGGGTCAAATATGAACTATTGGAGAAAGATAAACACGAGATAAGTCAAGGAGATCCATCTTGTGTGGATCTAATTGTTCATATTTCACTCACTAGCTGTTTTTTCTTCTTCTTCTTCTTCACAGAAACACTTTACGTCTTAACTCACCCTGGTAACTCCTACGTCTTAACTCACCCTGGTAACTCCTACGTCTTAACTCACCCTGGTAACTCCTACGTCTTAACTCACCCTGGTAACTCCTACTCAAACACGGCCGCTACGTCTCGGACTAAACACTCTTGTCTGTTTTTACTCCTGATTATTTCTTACTTCTACAAAAAAGCAGGATTTTGACAGTTTTTAGTTCATGCTTATAATAATAATAAAAAAAAGGATTTTTAATCTCCTTTCTTTAAGATCAGAGGATGTCATTCCAAAAGTATTCTCAAAGAGGTGGTCATGTGACCGGCTGTGGACAGCGAGTCACATGACGAGAAGACTATTTTCAAATGTTGTGGTTCTTCTGCATGTTTTGTCTGTGTTTATCATCAAACTACTTATTTCACAATATCTCACTCTTCTTATCTAATGATGAACTCCACAGCAACACACCAACACTCCAGATGTTAAATGACTCAACCACAAACGAGCACAAACATTTACTTTCCATCGTTAGATCACGTTTCACATAACCCTCGTTTACATTAGAGACTCAAATTGTTGACGGGTCACTGACAGCTTCATGAGAAATGATTGACTGACTCATTTATTATGATCGATGTTTTACTATCCTAGAGATGGAACGAGATAGACAGAGTGAGATAGACAGAGTGAGATAGACAGAGTGAGATAGACAGAGTGAGATAGACAGAGTGAGATAGACAGAGTGACATAGACAGAGAGAAAAAGGGTGAGATAGACAGAGAGAGAGATAAAGATAGAAACTTTATTAATCTCTACAGGGGAAATTTATCGTGTCCCACATTCACTGCTGGGTTTGGGAAATACAAATATCTTATTAAATTCTTCTTCTGCGTCGATCAGAATCAGGATTAAAAGTTTGGCTGAGCTGCAGAAAATTGAAAATTGTTTTTTTGCAAATTTTATTTGAAGAGATCTTAACTTCATAACCGTTTGGTTTCATATCGAGATTATTAGTGAGACATTTCATTTGAGGGGGTCAATCAGGGGGATTGCTTGTACAACGCAGGAGATCGGGGGGCTTTTCAGGGTTATACCCATAAGGCCGACATCATTAGCGCCGGCACAGATGTTAATCTTGAATAATTATCAGGCTACCACCTATCGGACTCTAAATTCTATTCTGAGGGTCAAACCGCAACCATGCTGTCTTCTTTGGGAGCGATGACATCATCACGCGCTGCGTCAGGCTGTCAAAGTTATTTCATATAACAGTTATTATACAAAATGGGAAAAGTTGTTTTCTCCCCCTGGATCGGTGGTCATGTACGCGCTAACATCCTGCCGCAGACGGAGGCGACACACCCAGAGTCCAGACGCTACCAGAATACACCAACAGTGGGACGATGAAGATGGACCACATCCAGCAGACGGAGGTTTGTGCAAAAAATGACAACAGCCGCCAGGAGCCACTCCCACGCGGCGCCGGGACCGTCTCCGGTCCCGAGATGAAAACTTAAATAATGGCGGCGAGGTGAAGAAACACAGAGGCCGTAGAAACTACACACCAAATCCAAAGAGCAAACACCGCAAACAAGGAGACGAGGACAGACAGGTGGTGAGACAGACAGCATTCACTCGGGGGGGGGGAAGGCGAAGGACACTCAGCTCACACCTCCAGAACTAAATTGGTTTGAAGAGTCTGAGCGGAGTGACCCATGGACCAACTATGAGATGAATGAGTGAGTGAGTGAGTGAGTGAGTGAGTGAGTGAATCTGGAGCTTGTCCTTCCTTTGTTTTCCTGCATGTGACGTGAATGGAGCGTACCTGCGCGTTTTCCAGCTCTTCGCCCCGATGCTGAGCCCGGGGCATCCTGTGAGGCGACGACGGCAGAAGTCCGGCAAAATGAGCCTGAAATGTCTGGAGAGGAGGGAGAAGAAAGAGGAGGAGGAGGAGAAACCGGATAATGAGCAGTTGTAAACAACATTCTAATGAGACAATTGTTCAGGAGAACCGAGGAAAAGAAAATATCTGATGATAAAGCTTTTATCTTAGGACCTACATCAAAGAGCTGCGTGGAGAGCCGAGACATTTGAGTTCGGAGCGCTTCGTTTTCCTGTTGAAGGCTCTCCAGCACCGCCTGTTCTTGTCCTCCTTCAGGGGCCTGAAACCCAAACCACTCACGCTGAGAATCCGAGCAGACAACACGTAATCCCCATGTTTTTAAAAGAAAGGAAGAACGAGAAATGTCATGGAGGCAGAATCATGTTGTTCATACTTTAGCGCGCTCCTTCTGCGCCTCCAGCTCCTGCTTCAGGGAGGCGTTCTCCTGCTCCAAGGCCTTCACGGAGGACTGTTTGTGTTGCCTCAGGGACAGGATGGCCGCATCCAGCTGACGGACCTGCAGACGTACAATAAATAGGATATAGATCCTGTCCCGGTTTCTTTCACTGCAGGTTCTTAGCGGCACATTTTTCCTGACGACTTTCTCCTGGATGCAGATGAATCACCACGACTATTATCAGGATCTCTGCCGGTTAAGTCTGAGACTTATTAAAGCAGCTATAAACCGATATTTGAGACCATTTGCACATTCATACTGAGAAATAAATAGGGTTTATATGAAGGGATATACAAGCAAATTCATTTATTTACAGGACTGTGGAGAAAAAGATACATCAACGTTTAAACTCGTTCTGAAGCGCCACAGAAGAATTCAAAAGTGGCGTTAAATAACCTTTTATGTATTTAGGATGTGCCTAAATGTATAAAAGACCTTGTATGCCACGTCGACATGTTTAAACCTTCGGGACACGGAGGGAAGGGATGTCACAATATCAGATTTCAGTGACGTGATTATTGTATATATTTGAATCTTCCCTCTGTCCTGTGCGAGCGTGGCCTACAAACCGCCCAAGCCGACACTGCAGAGGTTGGACACGAAGCATTTAGCCAAAGCTAATTAGCAGCAAGTGACTGAAACCGGTGCACGGCTAACGCACAGCTAACGCACGGCTAACTCACGGCTAACGCACGGCTAACGCACAGCTAACGCACAGCAAACGCACAGCAAACGCACAGCAAACGCACAGCTAACTCGCATCAAGCAGACAGCTATAAGTTGGGGAATAAGTTCATCACCTTTACTCTGGACTGCACCAGCTCCTGTTTGACGTCACGCACCTCCGCCTGGAGCCCCTCGTTCTCCTGCCTCAGCAGCTGCTGGTCCTGCTCCATCAGCCTGGAGATCTCCTCCCTGTAGCGCTTCTTGCTCTGATTGTGGAGTCCGCTCGAGTGCATGGCCTGCTCCAAAACGTGGTTCTGTGACAGGAACAGGTCGGGTTTACTGGGATCCCAAACAGATTTAAATAAATGATTGAATTCTATTAAATGTGAAGTCATCATATTAGACTTCGTGCTCTTAGCGCTGGCATGAGGTCTTCTTTAAAAGCGAAAACACGTCCCCGTCTTCTTTAGTCGGGGGAGGATGTTCTGTTGAGGCTGTGGAGCTCCAGAACGATTGTGGACTAAACCTGTCCATCAACATGAAGGTTGTTTTTTGGGCGAACTGCTCCTTTAGGTATTTCTGTCACGTCTCACCTTTTCTTTGACGTTCTGCAGCTGCTTGTGCAGCACTGAAACATCGCGTTTGAAGGAATCCCTCTCCTGCTGCACCACCCGGAGGTCCGACTTCAGACGGGCGCTCTGATGGCTGGCCGCCTGGAGACCTTCGTCCAGCGTCTTCGCCTGGAGAGGAGACGGGAAGGCGGAGTGACCGTCAGCTGGTTCTAGAACCTTCAATGTTCAACTAACGTTTCTGTGAAGAATGCCAAACAGCAACCAGAGGAACCCGACTCCAGCAGACCCTGACCTTCTCCTCGGCTTCCACCAGCTGGTGGTGGAGCCGTCGCGTCTCCTCCTGTGCGCTCCTCTGCTCCTCCTCTATGTGGCTGAGCTGACTCTCCATGAAGTCGACGTCGACCGCCTGAGAACCAGGAGAAGAAATATCTCTTACTTCCATTTCTCGTTTCATCACTGGACGTTTAATGCGGCTTCACCGTCCGATGCTTCGTCGATTTGCGTTTCCTGCCACGCTGGCGTTTCCATCTCCTCACCCTCACCTTCTCGCCGAGGCCAGAGAGCTGCAGGGTGAGCCGGGCATTCCTCTCCTCCAGCTGTGCCGAGTCCTCCAGAGCTTTGGTCAGCTCCGCCTCCAGCGCACAAACACAGGCTGCCAGCTAACACAAAAAAATCCACGCCACGGATTAACTACTCGCTACAACGTCACGCCGTCCTTCAGTCAGGAGATCAAGCCTACCTCCGTCTTCTCTTGGGCGGGAAACGCCTCCCTCTTCTCGTGTTCCTTCGTGAGCTCTGACAGCTGGCGCCGCAGGTTCTCGGCCTCGGCGGCATGTCGGGCATCTTTCTCCGACAGCGTCCTGTTCTCGGCCCCCAGCTGCTGGTTCTGCAGACACAGCTCTGAAACCTGAAGAACGAGAGATTGAACATCTCATCACCGGCGTCGGGAGGGACGTCCATGTCCACTACGGTTGGTAAGTGCTAGCATGCTAACATGCTACTGAAGCTCTGCTGGTGTGACCATTTGAATAATCACCTGTCTTTTCAGAACCTCTTCTGCCTCTTGAGCTGCCATCTTCCACTTTTTGAAGTGCTCCAATGTTTGACTGAAATAAAAATAAAAAATAAATACAAACCAAAGGTCAGTTTGTTGGATAAGACGGAAGTCATTTTTTGTCTTTTTGCCTTTACATCAACTCTTCTTGGGTCTCTTGCAGTTCCTCCTCCTTCAGCGTCGTGAGCTTTTCCCTGAGGACGAGGTTTTCCTCGGTGAGACAGCCGGCCTTGTTTCTACAAATAAGTAAAAAAAAACGTCATTAGCTGGAGTTTTAGGGTCGGAAATGCACATTTATAATTCGGCGCCATGATGTAGACGTGACACGACAAACCGCTAAAACAGCCAGCCGCTACACATCGATCAAAAGCATCTTATTCTACAATCTTAAATTCAGGGATGGGTGGAGATCCAGTTCTCTGGTACCATTTACAAAATCACACCAGAGAGAGCTAGCAGGGTGCAGCCCATTAGTTTAGCACCACACTATGAGCTATCCACAGGAGCAGACCAGGGAAGAACCGGTCCGGGTCACGTTGAGCTAACATTATGACACATGCTAAGCAGGTGTGGAACTTTTGATCTTCTGGTACCAGTAAAACACCTGAGGCTGCATCAGGGGTAAATTACTGTCTGATGATCTCGCTCAGTCGGTCCTTCAACGCTTCAATCAGCTTTGCGACTGAATCTTCTGAACCGGACGGTCCTCGGTTTTATTCCTCTTCGTGCTGCTGGTGAAAAGCCCACAAGAACCCAGGGAACATCTTTCTAAGGGAATCGGTTCTGTGTAGAAGCTTTATGGAGTCTCGTGGATCTGCGAAACAGGTGGAGCTACAGGCCAGTGAGGCCGACGCCGGAGCTACGTGCTATCAGAGCAGGTCTGTCGTGATTTTGACACTTTTTAAATGAACCGACATTTTGTTACTGGGTTTATCTTTCCCATTACGGCGATTCATTCCCTGGGCAGCATGCATATGCGAAAGAGTAAGGGGCCAGGGAAGGAGCCCTGGGGGACACCAAAGTAAAGAAATAAAATCCGAAAAGTCAGTTTATTTTTCATGAGGTGTGATCGGACAGCGTTTTGCATTTAAGGCTCAACCTGTGGTGAGAGGGTGAACGCCAGGACCCAGTTTATAAAAACACAAAAACAAAACCCTGGCGTGAGCGTTCGGATGCTCTCCAGTTTAAACAAAGTCACCGCTTTCTGTATTCTCATGAAATGGGGAAAGAGTTGTGAGAGTGAGAAGTGTGTGAGGCGAGCATTAAAAGTGTCCCGGCTGGAGGGGGGGGTTTGGTGGTGCTACGCTCCCTTTCATGGGCTCAGTGTGAGCGGCTGCTGGGTCAAGTGCACCATCTACTGCTGAAATGCAGAACAGCGGTCCGGTTCGTGATCTCCAGCCCCAGCCCTAATTCACCCAACCGGAGGTAGTGGAGATCTACAGAGGTGAACATCTGTAGATTCAGGAGGGTAATCACAGAAACGTCACTAGGTTCTGCTGGGGGGGAACAGGATGAGAGCTAAAAGCATCAAAGGGAGGCACAGGAGACACGAAGGGATGGGCTCCTACTCTCTGTCCACGTTACCTAGGAAACCGTGTGGTGTCATTCAATGTCTGCCACTGATCCTGTAGCTCTGTGACAGCGCCGGGAAGGTAGGCGTGTTCCTCCAGATCAGTCGGCGTCTGGACTCTAACCTCCACCTGCCTGCTCCTGTCCAGGAGGGACTCCTCTGTGGGGCTCCTGCTGTTCTCTCCTCCCATCCGGCAGAACTCTTCCAGCAATGGATGATCGTGGAGATGTTGGAAGAGACACATCCTGCATTCAAGGCTCCAAACTCTCTTTTCCAGCTCGCCGTTTCGGTCCTTCAGTTTGGCATTTTCACAAACGCAGTCTTCATACCTGAGGTGAAGACGAGTCGTCATGGAGGCCTTCATCTCCAGCTCTTTGACGCGCTCCATCAGGAGAAGTGTTTTCACTCTGAGGTCGTAGTTTTCCTCTAATATCTGGTGGCCAGTTTGGATCTTTTTGCTGTTATGAGCCAGGAGGTCCTCCAGTAGTTCGGTCTTCTGCTGAAGCAGAGAAATCTTCTCGTGCAGGAGGAGGTTCTGACCCGAGGCGGCGTTACACAGAGCCTGCAGTTTGAGGAGAGCACATTCCCCGTCGTCCCAATCAGCATCTTCTCCCGTTTCCAGAGAGTCACCCCTTATCTTAACGGTTAAATGTTCACAATCTGACAGAAGTTCTACTCCGCAGTCGTGAGAATCATCACGTAAACGCGTAACCTCAGCATCCACCACAGACGGCCCACCAGGGTCAACCATCTCCTCCAGCTCTGAAGGATCCACCACAGTCTCATGACGCGGCTCCTCTTCATGGGAAGGCCTTCCAGGGTCCATAGCTGGAACATCTTGAGATTTGCTTTCCTCCTCACACGATTCAACTTTATCTTCACCATCTTCATCAGCGTCTATACCTTCAAAGCCCTCAAGGGATGAGAGCATCTCAAACTGCATCTCCTGGGAAACATCTGATCCAATGTTTGAGGTGTTTTTATCTGGTTCCTGGGAATCTGGGAAAGGGATGTGAAAGGATTCATGTGTGAACTCTGCAGACCAACTGGCCTCTGGGTCTCTTTCAGGCCGTGTGGAATCATTCTGTGTCACAAACGAGTGACCATCGCTGTGTTCTTCACCTCCAGTGGGATCCATCATGACCTCTAGTTCTCCATCTCCTTGATTGCAATGAACATTCTCATCATATCCTTCACAGGAATCATCAGACCTGCTTTCCAGAACATCTGGGGGCTCTTGTTCAGTCTGAGAAGGTGACAGGAAGTAGTTAGCTACTTCCTGTTCAGAAAAACCTAAAGGATTATCACCAGTGAGACTGATTCCAGGAGGTAGAGGAGATGTTTCAGTGGTCTCCTCCATTAAAGTGATGAGTTCATCTGCTTCTTTCTGAGCTTCTGTTGAAAAAGACAAACCCTGCTTTATCTCCACCTCCAGCTCCATAATCCTGATTTTAAGCACATTTATTTCTGCCATCAGCTCGTCCCTGCTCGTCTCTCCATTATCTCTGAACTCCAGAGAGGAATTGGGTTCCTGCTGCTCCTTCCTCTCGAGCTCCTCTGCTGCCCGTTTAAGCAGCATCTCCAGCTCCTCGATCTTCATCTTCAAATCATCGCGCTCAGTTAGCAGGTCAATCCTCTCCCTGCTCTGCCTCTCGGTGATGGAGAGCATCTCGTTGTTCCTGGCTTTGAGTTCCGACCGGCGGCTCAGAAGTTCTTCCCTCTCGTGTCTGAAGTCCTCCACCGTCTGGTGTAGCAGGAGCTCAGTCTCCAGCGCTTTCTTCTCAGACTGGGCGAGGAGCTGGTCTCCGCTTTCCCGGCTTTCTTGAAGGCGGTTGTGGAGGTCGTTGAGCTGCCGACTCAGCTCTATCTCTTTGGTCTGGGCCGAACTGATGAGGTCCTCTAGTTCATTCTGCAGCTGCTGGTTCTTCACGACATGCTCCTCCATTCTCTCTAGATGAAGCCTCTCTTGCTCCGCAACTTCTTTCCTCCACTTCTGCTCCAGACTCTCTTGTTTCTGCTCCATCATTCGTCTTTCTTCCTCGGCGTTCTCCAGGGCCTCCCCCACCCGAGCCTCCCAGTGACGCTTCTGCTTGACGAGGCTCTCAGAGAGGGCCTCCAGCTGGCGTTGGTAGTGGCGTTCGAGCTCCGCCACGTCGGCCTGCAAACGCCTGTGAACAGATTCCTGATCGCCTGAGAAACGATCTTCCACCTCCTTGATTCTCTGGGAGAAGCTGAACTGGATTTCCCTCCTGTACATGGTTATGGTTACAACAACAGTCTTTGAACAGTGCAGCAAATGTTAGGACACTTTTAAGCAGATTATTTTGTATATTTAAGAGCTGGATGATGAGAAGGATGCCACTCCCATCTGCTCAATCTAGATCTTAGAGCAGCGTCTTGCTTTCCGTTTATTTGTCTGCTACAACACATTGTGTTCGGATGGCAGTGTCAAAGGGCATGCCACAGGGTTCTGTGTTAAGACCTATACTGTTCTCCATATATATTTGATCTGATCCTGGTTAAATAAAACATGAACATAATAAAGCCAGAACCTGAGTATGTAAGGTTAGCATAAAGTAAGGAAACAAAGCTAGCGTGGCTGCGTCCAGTGGAAGCAGAATCAGCCTGCAGGAACCTTTAAGAGCCCGCGTATAATCAACCACTATTAGCCCAAATGACCCGGAAAATCTAAAATATGCTTGAGCCGCTCTGCTCAAACGCGGAAAGCAGTAGCGTAACTTGTGTGACGAATTAAGAGCTAGTCAGCTCTTAATACTCACACAGAGATTGTAGGATAGTGTCGCACTGAAGACGATTCTCAGCACCGGTGGCAAAAAGTTGCTCTGGTGTGCGATTTTAAATAACATGCTAGCCTTTCCCGTCCGCCGCCGCGGCGGGCGCAAATCCTTTGATGACCCTGTTTGATGGCGGTTGACGAACTTCCAGATAATTTGATGACACTTTCAGTTGTTTTACATTTGAGTTGTATAATTTCGCTTTACTAGTTAATAAAAAGAGTTATTTAGTTAGCTACTAATCAATGTCCCTTTCATCAGCAGAGGTAAAACGGCGTGTGCCGACCCGTTTCATGACACCTTCCTGTCACATCTACATGAACAGGAAGTACTCGCAGTATTTTACTTTAGCAGTATTTAATTCTTTTTTTATCCGTCTGTTGACTTGTGTAAACAGTACCGTGGTGAGACCTGTCCTGTCTGACGGTGGCCCACTCGAGCCATCGTTCCGGGTCGGTGCTGAACCTGCTCGGTGGTGATCGGATTCCGTCACGCGGCGGTTCTGATTATTTTGATGGACTTTGATAGACCTTCCTTCACATGCGAGCTCATCAAACGTTGCACGCGGCCTTCCTCTGACATAGCGAGCAGCACTGTCCCTCAGATTCTAGCAGGCAGGTAAAATATCAGAACTATCATAGCTTTGATCAGCACCTGAAAAGAATTGGTTCCAGAAACAGATCAAAGGCAAGAACAGATCAAAGTTAAAACGGCTGCTTTTATCCATTAGTTCCATTTTGTTGCCCTTTGATGTAAGCGGCCCTGCTCCAAAGGTGAACCCTGACGTTTTTAATGAGGCGTTTTTGAAGTTGCAGAGCGGATTCCCTCAGGGACTTTGACGCAGCCAAACCTCAAAAGCGTCCGTCCTTCGCCTCGTGCTCGCTACACACGTAGCAGACGTGTCCAACTCAAGGCCCGCGGCCCACATACGGCCCCGCTAAACAATTATATCTGGCCCGGGAGACAACTTTTAATTTTTATAATAACCGGCCGTAATTTTTAAATTGTTAAATATACTTTCCTGGCCGTAATTGATGAATAAGAATTCGATTGTCTATAGCTTCATACTTTTAAACACCAGAGAGTGGCATCTGTCTCCTCAACCAATTCTCTTCGGAAACGTTGCAGACCTCCACCAGGAGGTGATGATGTTTGGATGAAACTCTCACCTCTCCTGAGTGAAGTCGTCTCGTAGCTCCTCCAGCTTGCCGCTCAGAGCATCTCTCTCCTCGGTGTGTTTGGTGGTCAGCTCCTTCACGGCCTCTCGGTGGCTCTCCTCTAGACCAGCTCGCTCCTCCGCCATCAAGGATGCCCGCCTCCTCTCCTGCTCCTCTCTCTCGGTCTCAAACCTCTCCCTCTCTTCACCCAGCCTCTCCTGGAGCATCCCCTCGTAGTCCTCCTCCAGCTGCAGCCTCTCCCGCTCCCATTCCTCCTTCAGCCTTTTCTCCCTCTGTTCAAACTGCTCCTGTAACTGCAGCCTGTCTTGCAGGAGCCTATGGAGGTGATTCTCCTGAAGCTGGGCTTGCTGGCTCTCCCACTCCTCCCTGAGCTTGCTCTCCTTCTCCTCTTGCTCCCTAACGAGCCTCAACATCTCCTCCTCCAGAAGCTCCTGCAGGGACTCGTTGTTCTGCTCGTCCAGCTGAGCCCTCTCTCTCTGCCACTGCTCCGTCAGCCTCTGCACCACCTCATCGCGATCCTCCTCAGATCTCACATTTACCTCCTCTAGTCTGGCCGTCAGCTCCTCCTCATGCCGTTGCTGCAGTAGGTTCTTCTCCTGCTCAAAATCATCTAACAGTCTCTTCTCCATCTCAACCTTGTCCTCCCTCAGTTTCTTCCTCTCCTCCTCCAGCCTGCCTTCAGAGAGCTCCACACACTCCTCCAGCTTCTTGATCTCATCTGCGTGTCGTTTCCTCAGCTCCTCCACCTCACTGATCAGGTTCTGTTCCCTCTCTGCCAGCCGGGCTTCTACAGTCTTCAGCGTCTCCTCCAGGTCTGCAGCGTAGGTGTGGGCCTCCGACAGCTCCTGCCTGAAAGCTCCTGCTTCCTCCTCTTTGAGCTTCATCAGACCTTCCCTCTCCTCGGCCTGCGTTCGCTCCAGCTCCGCCCGCTCGAGCCGACTTCGGATGGTGGCCATCTCCTCCCTCAGAGTCTGGACCTCCTGCTGGTACCGGAGGGCTAAGGCAGCCTCCTGGTCTCCGTGGGATGCCCTCTGCTTTTCTAGAAGCTCCTCAAATTCATTTGACTGTGTGGACATAAAGAGAAAATGAACCACGGATCCAATCACTACCGTAAAAACTCGATGGCAACAGCAAATGACGAAAACACGCAAAACTAGTCCTACGCTGTCGCAAGGCTCTATCCCCGAAAAGCCCCCGATCCCCTGCTTTGTGCATGCAAGCCGGATGATCGGTCTCCTAAAAACAAATCAAGTGTTATGTTGTGTCCCAAAAGGAGTGTTTATCACTAAAAAGCTCCTCCCAGTCTAAGAGTTAGAGCTCCCCCTGGTGTCAGAAATACACTAACCATTTCACCCAAATTCAATCCAGTTCTTCCTCAATTATAAAGGCCCCGGCTTGTCAGGGGCCTTATATGACTGAAATAATATCCTTCTTTTCAGTTTTCAAAGTCGGACCAGCGGTTTTTGCGTGATCCTGCTGAAAACCCAACCAGCGGCCCGACGGACAGGGTCCTAGACTCGCCTTGCTTTCCAGCTGGTTCTGCAGATCCTCCATTTTCTGCAGGTGCCGATCTTTCAGCTGCTCTAACATCATCTCCACCTCCAGGCTCATGCTGAACGGCTGCACCTCCTCAGGACCGATACCTGGTGGTTTGACAGACGGGTCTCCAGGTTCTTATTAAGGTCCGTCAGCGCTCGGTTGTGTGTGGGTGTTGGGAGCACTAATCTGCCCTACCTGGATCCGACTCCATGCCGGGGCTTTTACTCTCCAGCTCTTCAGAGAGCGGCTTGGGACAGGCCTGGTGAGCCCGGCCCAGACCGTGGACCTCCTGCAGCTCCGACTGCAGCTCGTCGATACGATCCTGCAGCTCCTAGTGAAAGAGAGCAGCGAGACTTAAACACGCCACTCGCTGAAAGCTGGTCTCCAGTCGCTGCAATTCACACGGACTTACCCTGAACTGGGCTTCGTAGACGACGCGTAGATGTTTGATGCGCTCCTCCTGGAGTAAGAACTCGGCGCTGCCCGGGTCCAAGTCCCCAAACTAAATGAAATAAAGTCACATATTAGCAGTTTGTCTGTAGAGAAAGCACAAAAGAGAAAAAGAGATGATTTGGCAGACTCTCCTGCAGGGCCAAAACAAACTCAACAACTATGGACAGTACCAGAACCTTGCCAGAAGACGATGACGGGTCGTTTAAGGGCCAGTATCATCGATAAATAATTCATTATGACGGTTGTATGGACGATGGTGGAAGGAGGAAGTTGGGCTAGTGGCCCGTAGTGCCCGCCGACCCGTGGCATCCTGTTCCGGGCTTCGCTAGCTACTCTTCTCAAACTGGATCAACTCTCTACAGGTGACCTCATCTCCCCTCACTTCAACCTCTTGTCTCACCCGGTGAAGGGAGGTAAACGAGGAGGATAACATATCTTTGACTTCGAGCAGAGGCTCACTCTGTTTAGAAAATAGTGTTTCTGGAGGTTGGTGAGAACACGCAATATTTCTAATTGGACCAATCGGCAGAATAATATACTAAAATAATCGATAACTAAAATAATCAGCAGCCCTAATCAGAATCTTCCTCATGGAGGAGAAAAATAATTGCTGTGTCCAACTTGTGATTCAGAACTGCTCCATAATGTGGAGGAGATCTCACTCTGCGACACCCTTCCACATAGTTTCTGCTGAAAGACAGAGCAACAAACTGGAAAGAAGAGCTAATGGAGGGGAAAGAAATGTGAGCACAGATATCCGCTCACCCGTTCTTTCATGATGTTGTCCATCGCCCTCTGCAGTTTTGTAACTTGGCTTTGAGCCTCCAACAGTTTGTCGTTGCCGTCCAGTAACTCCGCTTCAAGGCGCCGGTTTTCCTACAAAATAAGACGGCAACATAAATGGGGATATGTGTGTTTTGTTTTTGGTCAAGCAGATGATAATGTTTGCCTGGAGTCGATTCATAGGAGCTAAATTCACTAAGTTACGGTCAATAAACTGTGTTTCTATTTCACCACCTGCACAGAGATGGAGAGGTGGTCTCTGAGAAAAGACTCGTCCTCTTTGATCTTCTGAACCTCCGCCTCCAGCTCCTCGCGCT
This sequence comes from Lophius piscatorius, assembly GCA_009660295.1. Taxonomy (NCBI): domain Eukaryota; kingdom Metazoa; phylum Chordata; class Actinopteri; order Lophiiformes; family Lophiidae; genus Lophius; species Lophius piscatorius. The sequence continues at coordinate 31,863 of VRLP01004120.1, forward strand.
GCAGGCCGGCCTGCTGCTGGAGCTGCTCCATCTCCATCATCAGCTCCGATCGCACCGTCGACAGCTTCTCCCTGTGCTCCTGCTCCAGCTTCCTGCAGACACCCAGGCACAGAGCAACAGTGTGATGCTTACGGACGGCTCACAACAATAAAATTCATAATATCTCTAATGTAACAGAAAGTATGCAAACCTTAAAACTAGAGGTACGAGTGCAACTATCTAGACTGATCACCGAATTCTATAAAGCCTGACCGGCCGAGCCTCAACAATCGTAGACAGTCTGAGGGAAACGTCATACCTGAGATTGAGGGTATTGCTGCGCTCGATGGCAGAGTGATGCTCGTCCACCTCGGTGGCCAGCTGAGTCTTCAGTCTCTCGGCTTTTTCGAGGTCCGATCGGATTTTCTGTTTCTCCCGGAGTTCTCGGTCCACTCGCTCTCTGAGGAGAGGAAACGGGTTAGCACGTGAAACAAACCCGGGGTCTTATTTTGTCTTTCCGTGTTCTAGTGGAGGCCCGTCACAAATGATCACATCGTCGTCTCTTTTTGGAATTACGCGGGTTAACTGGAACTGTTTTGGAGAATCGTTTCTTCCATTCATCCGTTAAAACACGCCTCATTAGTCGGAATCCAGCGGCGGTTGTTTGACATTTAATGACTTCATTTGGTTGCCCTCATTTTTGCCAAGATTTTTCTAATTCTATAAATATATATATATTATAAGTTCCACTAAACCCCCACAATCTCTTCTTTCCCAAAGTTAAAGTTCTGACGACTGAACAGGAGCGGGTCAGCTGAAACTCACAGCAGGTGTCTGATCTCGGCTTTGAAGCTCGCCAGAGCCGCTTGGTGGATCCCGTTCTTGGTGACGAGCAGCTCGTTCTCCAGAGCCACAGTGAGGTCCGAAAGGCTCAGCTTTCCATCCAGGCCGAAGTTTAAAGCCTGCGAAAGAAACAAGAGGAGACGTGAATGAAATCACAACGCGCCAACCGAATAAAGAACACAAAGATTCCACAGGAGAAGAAAAAAAAAATCCCCTCTAAGGTGGAGGATCCATCCGCTACCTGCAGAATCTCGCTGCTGTTCTCTATTCCCTCGTCCAACCAGGCGTCCAGGATGTGTTCCACCGGAGTGAAACCGGAACCGTCATCCAGGGTGGAGAAGAGACGCGTGCCGATGGTGCTGGTCAGGGCAGATGGCGTGGCGATCCTGCGGCCGCCCTCGTCGAAGGGCTGGAGGAGAGAAGAAAAGAAATCCAACTTTTAGGGGGAATTCAACAAAAAAGGTTTTTATCAAAATTCGTTTTGGAAAAGAGATTCTTGAGGCCAGAAGATGGGTGAATAAAATGTGGGTATTAAAAGAAAGACATCTGAGTCGAGGAGCTTCCTGAAGCTCGTCTAACCGCTGGCGTACCTGAGTGGAGTGATATCGTTTCAGCTGTCTGTACGGGGTGGAGGCGGACGGCGTCGGAGGTTTGTTGTGGCCCACGACCCGGGAAACAAACTCCTGAACATTTATCACTCCGTCGCCGGTCAGACTGTTCAGCTCTTCATCGCTCGGCTGGAACAAAGAGGAGATGTGATACAGAGACGGCTTTCCTTTACGAGCGAATGACTTCCATCTTTCATGATTTAATCCTTTCACTAAAGGCAGACAGTTTGATCCGCAGCACAGCAGACCCAAATAATCCACTCGATACGACCCACAAGCCCGGGGGGCTGTGACGGGGTTCTCTCCAGGGTGCTGATCCTGCAGCTGGGAGCAGCGGACCCTTTCTGTCCTCCTCCCTCGCCCACAGAGGTGAGGAGATGGAGGCAGCGACGCATCACTAAAACGCACCGTTTGGATCGGATGACGGCTTTGGAAATTCAGATCGGATCATGATTGGATCACTTAAAAGAAAACGAATAGGAAAAACACATCCGAGCCGAAACACCGACGTCTGGACGGCACGGGTATAACCCCGGAAAACCTCTGAAAGATTTCAGGATTTAAGACCCCAAATAAAATTTGAAGATATGCCAGAAAAAGTGTTTTTTTTGTATTAAAGAAGGAAAAAAAAAGAAGACGACAAAGTTCCCCCTACTGAGTAAATACGATATAAACCAGATCTCCTTCAGTCGATCCATCTGCACCAAATCTGGACTAAATCGGACCAACAGTTGAGAAATTATGGTCACAAAAGTTTAAGAGTTAAAAGCTCCCCCTAGTGGTGAACTAGGGGGAGGGGGGGTCCGTTATACTGGCCAAAGATTGATTTAGTAATAGAATCATGATAATAATAATAATAATAATAAAACAGACATTTTTCTCACATGGAAACGTTTTAAACAAACGAGACGATAATCAGGATTATGAGAAATAATTGTAATCGTTTACAGATACGTCGTTCGGAATAGATGCATATATTTTTGAAGGTAGATGAGGAAACTTGAATCCCACCTCCAGGCCCAGGTGTTCGCAGAGAGCCAGCAGCTCGTTTGGACCCGCCGGTCCGTCCCAGGCTATGGCCAACTCTCTGCAGGCTCCACGCAGCCTCTCCTCTGAACAGGACCAGGGAGGGTGGGATCCCCGAGGTGTGCTCGGCTCATCGGGGTTCCAGAGGTGCATCTGGCCTACAGACGCACACACACAGACATATACATTCAAAAACACACACACACACACACACACACACACAGGAGGTAAGAGAGTGATCATTCGGCTACAGACGTGATTTTCTCGTCCTTCCTCTCTGACGTACCCTCTGCCTCGTATTCCTCCGTGCTGGTGTCATGAGCGTTCCAGCGCTGTCGGACACAAAACACACACACATTAATGTCAAACACACACACACACACACACACACACATTAATGTCACACAAACACACATTAATGTCACAAACACATTAATGTCACAAACACATTAATGTCACACACACACACACACACATTAATGTCCCACACACACACACATTAATGTCACACACACACACACATTAATGTCACACACACACACACATTAATGTCACACAAACACACACTTATTAATGTCACACACACATTATTGTCACACACACACACATTAATGTCACACACACACACACATTAATGTCACACAAACACACATTAATGTCACACACACACATTAATGTCACACAAACACACACACATTATTGTCACACACACACACATTAATGTCACACAAACAGCTATGGTTTCAGACACAACTAGGCTACTAACACGCCCGAAAAGACAAAAAGAAAATGGTGTCATCTCCCTCATCATCATCATCATCATCAGTCTGCCCTCTACACCACAGAAGCTCTCTCAGTGTCCGCCTCATTTAAAGAAATGCTGGAACACAGAACCACCTCTTAAACTTTGATTCTAAAGAAATGCAGCTGCATAAACCAGAAGCTGCAAACATAAAAAATCACAACATCCAAAGTTTATTTAACTTGTTTTCTCTTGAATTCTATCAAAGTTCTTAGTGGTTCTGAACTCACATGGAGGGAGGAGGGGTTTAATCTGCCTGAGAATCTATTGTCTGGGGGGGGGGGGGCAGAGCAGATGGGATTCTGGGAGAGGCGTTCCGATGGGTGGTGCATCGGCATGCGTGAGGGTGGGGGGAGCGGGGCTCATTGTTCCGCCATCAGCGGCCCGACCCATCCCCATCTGCTGGCCCCCGCCGGCTGGACACCGTGTCACAGTCACCGCCTAAATGAGTCGACCTTACGACACGCTTCTATTCGGCGTCTTCAGACGTGGTGCTGGACATCTGGGTGGAGCTCAGACAACGCACGGCACAACAACACATCCACCCCGGCAAACACACTGAGGTGGCCAGAACTTTTCATTGGCGTGATTTATTGTGCTACTGCGGATCCACGGCCCAGTAATCGGCCTCAGCCTGCAGAGCGTTTCCTGGAAGTTCACCGTCTCTACTAACACTCTCCTACATACGCCGATCTAATCGGTTCTGATCACAATGTTTACCTCAGAGGTTTGGACTCCGAGAACTTTTCCTGGCTCTAAGCATATTGATCCATTTCAAGCACTGGTTTTATTTCCCACTGAGAGGCTGCTTGAGTCTTCATCGTCTGAGATGTCGTGGGACGAGGCGCTGACCCGGTTATCCGGATCATATTCAGGACACCTTTAGATGAACACATGAACATTCATGCAAACATGATAAACTCTTTATCCTGGTTACTGAACGCTGCCCGTGTCCGGTCATGTTCATCACGCCGTTATTTTATCCGGGCTGAGGGATGAGGGCTGAGGATGAGGAGGGCTGAGGATGAGGAGGGTGAGGGCTGAGGATGAAGAGGGCTGTGGATGAGGAGAAAGAGGGCTGAGGATGAGGAGGGCAGAAGATGAAGAGATCTGAGGATGAGGAAGCCAGAAGTGGTGGAGATCTGAGGATGAGGAGGATTAGGGCAGAGTATGAAGAGATCTGAGGATGAGGAGATTTGAGGTTGAGGAGGATGAAGGCAGTGGATGAGGAGATCTGAGGATGAGGGCAGAGGATGAGGAGACATGAGGATGAGGGCAGAAGATGAGAAGGATGAGGGCAGAAGATGAGAAGGATGAGGGCTGAGGATGATGAGGGCTGAGGATGAGGATGAGGATGATGAGGGCTGAGGATGAGGATGATGAGGGCTGTGGTTGGTGGGGGAGACGGGTCATGATGGAGCTCAGTGACACTGGGTGGAGGACACGTTCCTGTGTGAGTGGAGGCAGCAGTACACGGCGGTGTTTGGTCACACGTCCATGTTTTCCATGTTGAAGGAACAGCTCAGCACTGACGCGTTTCATCCAAACGGCCGTGTGTATTTAAAACTCTGTTTCTTCGTCTCTCCAAACATGAGTGGACCTTTCACTGCTGACAGAAACTACGCCGGGACGCGTCCATGGAAACAGATCGCCGGTTTCTTTGTGGGAACTTCGGCTATTCATTCCAGTTTCACACAAGGGCGAGGTCTGATCCCGGCTCCCGAGGCCAGCAGGTGATGTTTACGCACAAACAGAAAGGAGACGCAGCTAAACCTTTGTAAGAACCAGGATTCTGGTGTTCATGGAAACAGGGCCACTGAGCTCCACCCGAGGTGGAGAGAGTCTGACAGCCTCAGGGGGGTGGGGGGTTACCGTTTTTGTGCTGCTCCTATTTTGAGGAGGGGCTGCTGTTAACCCGGTTACCGTGGTTACGTTTTGGTTAACAACCGTTGCGTACATACATCCATACTGATCATCACAGCTCTACTGTTTCACAGGAAACATTCCAGGATGTCCTTCTGGTGCTCGCTCCGGTTGGTCGTCTCCCCATCAGAACATCAGTTGGTCCGAGCCCAGCAGTCTACATGTTACAGGGTCCATGAACAGAACCTGGAACTCAATTTGTTCCCGGGGGCAACATATGGACTCCCACTGCTCCTCATGGACCGATCACATACAGAAAACAATCTGCTCTGTAGAAACTCAACAGCTCCGTATATCTGCACGGAGGATTACCCAGAATGCTCTGCAGGATCATGAAGTGAACTGTATGCAGGATGTCGCCAGCGGTGAAGTGAAAGAAAATATTGACCATCATAAACGCTCCAATCATCCCACATCCCGTCAGCGTTGCCTTGACCACAACAGACATCTGGGCAAAGTCTGACTCAGCAGTTCCTCAGGAAGCAGAGCCTGAGGCCGCGCTAACCGTCCGACTACACGCCGTTGACCCGGTATTCATTCAACGGTACATATGCCTGCGCCGTTGTGTTCTGCAACAAAAAGGAGCCTGTGTTTCAGCGTCTGTGGTGCATTCTGGGATCAGCCCTGCATGCCATTAAGCTGATTAGCTCAGAATAACCCTGCAAGTCGGCGCCTGCGGAGGGGGAAAGCGGCGGTGCGAGGACAGAAGGCGATAAGGATGGCATCCAGCTCAGGGCGGCGCCGCTTACCTCACGCTTCCGTGGAACCTCTGAGTCATAGTTGTCCTCCAGATTCTCCTCCTCCACCGGATTCACGTGTCTGACTTCGGACAAGTCGGAGGAGAAAGCCTCTGTGAACTCCGGCGTGGAGCGGCGGCCGTAGCGTTTGCTGCCTTTCACAAACTTCGGCTGGATCTCGGGAGATTCTGAGAAGACGCGACGACAGCAGACGAAGTCAGATCACACGACAACAACAACAAACAACAACAAAAACCACGAGACTGTGGGTTAAATATATAATAGTTCTACTGTCCGTTCATTGGGTCAGTGTCTAGATTAACAGCTGGATCTGGACCGGGGGGGGGGGCTTGAAACCGACTCAGGAGTCAGTTTCAAGCCTTGTTTGAGTTCACTAGTAAATCAATACTGACGTAAACGACGCCTTCATCGAATAGAACGGCTTCCTGCTGCACAAATCCTGCAGTTTGGATTGGATTCAAAAATGTCAATAAATAAATAAATAAATAAATAACATAATAATAATGAAACTATTCATCTACACGGTGGCGACTATATAATGAGGACGTTTTGTCTGCTCACGCTCAGACTGCATCAGAGACGTTTGGCGGCGGGATGAATTTAAAAAAACACCAACATCTAGACTTCACCTGGTTTTGACAGAGTCTCCTGTTCCGCGGGCGGCGCCTCCATACTGGATGACAGCACCAGAATCAGTGCGTTCTTGAACTGGTCAAAGTCCACCTGAAGCACAAAGAGAAAACAAAAACAAGAAGGCAAAACAAGCTAAGTTAAAATACATAAATGTGAGGATGATGTTCCGGCGATGCTTGGAATGTGAGGAAAAAGTATGAACAAAGCAAAAGTTCAGGAGATTCCTCAGACTGGGTGGGAGTCCAAAGTGCCGGGTGGAGGCTGGGTGGAGGCTTGAGGTCAGACTTCAAGAATCAACAGCTGCTAACCTTGAATATGCTGATGCTTATTGTGCGCCGAGGCTGGCGGCTGCCTCCTTCTGTGTGTGTGTGTGTGTGTGTCTTTTCTGACTCGAATCCCATGAGCAGGCGATTAGCACCCTGCTAACAAACCCACACATGCGAGACAATAGCAGTGCGTCTCTCCACACGCTTTTACACACACACACACACACACACACACACACACACACACACACACAACCTGATGCAGGAGTGTGGAGAAAATCCTTCCTCCTCCGGCTGAGAGGATCTTCCTCACAGTTTACACCAGCGTCCTTCACATTTCACACATTTCCCAGCCTCAAAGAAATGCATCTGTGAACGCTGATAAGCTTGTTTGGTCGTCCTGACGACAGACACCTGCAATCAGGGATAATGGGGGCACATTTCCTCCTCGACCGGTCGGCCAACAAAGCCCCAAAAAGGCTGGAGACACAAAGACCCGAGAGCCGGAGAGGCTCAACACAGACCCGAATCCAGACCGGAGAAGGGAGCCAGGAAAGACCAACTCACGGGAAAACAACAGATTACTTCAAAGAGGAGGCAGAAACGTCTGCTTTTAAAAGAGGAACTAGAAGAAGCACTCAGAGAGAGTGAGACTCTGCCATGGGTCAACAGAACCAGAGGTTTGGCAGAACTTCCTGCAGATTCCTCCTTTAATGTCAGTTATTGCCGGCCTCTTAATCTACCGACAACTCCAACAATCTCTCAGAGACTCTTCAGCCTCACGTCTAATGCACCTTCCACTTCAGCATCTCTGCTCAGCCCACTGAGCCCCCAGGTCACATCCCCGAGTGAACATCGAAGGGACTTTTTGTAACTGAGCCCGGAGCTCCACTCCAAAGACAGATCGAAGGAATCGAAGAGTCAAAACATACAAACAAACGCACACGAGAGAAAACCCGACCTCCTTGGCGGAGGTGTAACAAACTAACCCTGGCGGTGAGGCGGTCCTGGTTCTGCAGCAGCGCATGAAGCAGAGCCGGGGTGGCGTCGTCCAGCTGCAGGGACTGGCAGAGGTCGGATAGCTCCTCTGGACACAGCGAGCCGGTGCCGCTGGCGTCGAAGCCGTTGAAAACATCTTTCAGCCGCTCCTCGTATTGGTCCTGCTCCTGGCCGTCGTCCATCCCACGGGACCGCACCCCGCCCTGGAAGACAAGGAGGGAAGGATCCTAACTTTACCACGTTTTAAATACAAAAGGAGGGGCGGCGCCATGGATCGGGTCACTCACAGACAGGGTGGAGACATCGATCTCAACAACACGTGCTCCTAACAGAACCTTCATGGGAGCCGCCGAGCTACAACCGCGCCGCTCCGGCCGCATGTAGAACCGAGGCTTTGGCTAATCCCCTTAGAGCGATTACAGCCCGACGCTCACAGGTGACGTTTCTGACGAGATGAGCGATGCAGGAAAGAGAAACCTAACCTCGAGCAAACAGTCGGATCCAGTCGGACCCGGTCTGAACAGACGGTGTCAGCGCTGTTATTATTAAATACACACATGCAGAGGTTGCTAATAGCATTAGAGTCCTGAAGTAAATGATGATAAAACCGATACGAATGAGTGTGTTTGACTTTATTAAACCAATAATTCTGGTTTTAATGACGATTAGAAGGCAAAGTGGCACAGAACCAAGTGGAACAGGCTGCCAGGAACTAACTAACACGTTTGGGGTCTGGATCGGAGCCAGAGTTCCCCGGCTGGCGGCGTCTGTCACGTGGACATGGATTAATTACTCAACTTTTTTTCTTTTAAATCAGATGCGTCGCTGCTGTAATGAAAAAACAACGAGAACTCTTGACACTTCCTCTGGCCCCAAACTGAAGTCTCTGATCCGGTTCCGCCTGGTGCCAAAATACACACAACAATGAGTCACGGATGATCGTGTAAGAACGTCTTCATGAGTCAAACCAGTCGAGTCAGACAAACTCCAGCGATGACGTAACGCAGAGACGCATCATCCCGGGTCAGCCGCCTGAAGCTTAGACTGAAATACACGACTGGAAATAGAACCCGGAACCCAGCAGAGGAGAACATGCCTCCATTTTTATTTATGGACGCCGATTTCAGCCAACGTGAGCTAAAAAAAAAAAAAAAAAAGCCTATAACTATAATAATGTGAAACATTTTAAGACGAAACATAGTCGGAATAATAATGACTTTTTTTTTATCTCAAACAATAAGAGAAAATTTGTGCAAAAAAATTGTGAAGTGAAATCTCAATATATAATATAATTATATATTGAGATTTCACTTCCTTTTCCATTGGCATGGATGTCCTATTTCTCATTATATTGATATATATATATACAAATGTAAAGAGAAACGTTGTCAAACACATCAAAGTAAATGAACAATTTACAAATACGGAGAAAAACTTGTGACTTATTCTCTTAAAGTAGGAAGAAATCCAAAATAATGAAAATGTTTCAAAAAAAAAAGAGAAGAAAATAAAGGAAAAAGAGAAACTTTCACAAAATAATGACTTTGTGTCTCAAACGAGAGAAAATATGTCACAAAAAGAGAAGAATGTAAAAGTTATGACATAGGATCTCAAAATATTACGAAACTCCCAAATGAAGAAAAAATAAAATTAAAAATTATTAATAATTATAAATATAAATTATTAATAATAATACATTTAATTTATAACGCACTTTACATTTGGATCAAATCTCAAAGTGCTACAAGGTAAAAGCAAATAAGAGCATCAATAAAAATGCTGACTTGGCATCTCTAAATAAAGAAAAATAATGACTTTGTATCCTAAATGATATGAACATTTTTACACTCCAAAAAAATAAACAGACTCTGAATATAATGAGATAATAATAATGAGAAATACGGTGAAACATATGACTTATATCAAAGAAAGTTAAAGTGTGTGAGAAAGCTCAAAATAAAAATAAAAAAGTTAAATCATGACTGTCCCAAGAAAAAATGTCAAAATGATGAGAAAATCCCTGAAATGTGAAAAATGAAAATAAACCTTGTGAAATCTAATAAGCAGCTCAAAATAACGACATGAGAATTTCTCATTATAAAGACTTGATGACTTTAATCACACTGGCAGAATTGGCCTTCAGTGTTAATTCACTATAATAATGTAATTCATTATCTTCCTGTGGTAGAAGTGTAAAATCCGAGCCCAACTAAAGCCTTGAACGCTGCATTCAGCAGATGTTGCGTTTTGGTGACGGTGATTTAAGCTTAAATGAAGAGCACAACATTTAATCCGATGAGTTGATTTTTCTGGTTTTGGGCCCCGAATGTCTATACAAAGAACGACCTCCTGACCCCAGCTGCTCCCTGTGACATCATCAAGTGGTCGGCCAGGTGCCCCACGTCTGAGAGGGGTGGGGGGGGGCACCCATTCACCGCAGACAATAGACAATAAAACCAAATCTGTATTCGGCATCTGCACATTTCAGCTCCTCATGCAGGAGAATCTTCTCTCAGCAGCGCCGCAGCTCGCTCAAAGCGTCGGATAGGTAAATAAATGGAGGATTTTACCACTCTTTATTCACGGCATGACTCCGCAAAATTTATTTTCTTGCGCTGTCACTCCGATTCCCTCCGAGCCAATTATCCTGGCGGCCCTCGCACTCGGCTCCCCCTCGGCAGAAGACGTTCGACAGCTGCCGCAGCCAAAGCGCCGCTCTAGTCCAGGTCAGGAGGATGAGGAGGAGGAGGTTAATCCTTCTCAGACTCCAGCGTTCACCGCTACGGGTGTGATAGGTAATCATCACCAACAGATGTCAATCTGATCGGACTCAAGGAACCACAGTCCAGAACGGGAAAGCTTGCAAGAACCTTCTCACGTTTTCAAAAGCAAACTACATTCACCACGTCACGAGAAAAATGTTTCAGCAACCACGCAATCGTTTTTCTCCGAAGAAAGCAAGTGTGAAAATCGCATCAAATGATCTCTTAACACGTTTCTGGAGGATAGTCTCGAAATAAGACACTTGGGTAATTAGATGCAAGAACTGTCAAAAGGTAAATATGTTGGGTTTTTTTTTAAAAAAGAGGAAATTCCTTCAGATACCAGAGAGGCGAGGAAAATGAACGACATTTAAGAAAACTTCCAAAAAAAAAAAAAGGATTCCTTCACATTAACATAATATATAATGTTAAGATTTTGTACGAGACCTTCATGAAGATCTAGAAATATTTCTTTGCCCATTTTGCAAGTTAAGTTCGTCACAGGTTAAAAACAACAAACAAACTCTGCAACAACATTAAGTTTGGCATTAAATAATCTGAAAAAACCCGAGTTAAGATTTCCCCTTCATGGTGTTCTATTCTTCTATATTATTGGATGGTTACAGCTGGTGGCGGTTTGGTTAATGTATATTATTGGTAACTAACCCATAGCAATGCGTATTTTATTATTTTTTGTAACGCCTGCAGGTGTTACGGAACAGATCGCTGCCTTTTCATAAGTTCCGACGGGCCTTCAACGCGTCTCTTATGAGAAAAGACTAAAAATAATGGAAAAAAAGAAAAAAAAGGTGATTTTAATATGGGGAACCGTGTCTTACCACAGGCCGAATCATAAGATAACAGATGACCCAGGTTTGAATCTCATGGTTGTTTTTATTAGTGACTGTGTTTAATTCCAGCGTGGGATTTTTTTTCTTACAGATTGTTTATCTTATCTATAGATGTTAATTCCCATTTATCATCCAATATTGTTTAAAAAAGATATACAGTTTAATAATTGTAAAAAGTATCATTTCTTTCTCATTCAATAAAGAAATCCTTCATTTTATCACAAATACATTTGGAGATGCATGAAGTGTGTGAGAAATTAGAACCTGAAAAAGTAACTAGTTACTCCTGCTGTTAGACAAATGTAGTGGAGTAGGACTTTATTTTCTTCTGTAATGTAGAAGTACTTGAAAACACTCAAGTAAAGAACAAGTACCTCAAACTTGTACTTAAGTACAGCACCTGAGTAAATGTACTTAGTTACACTCCACTACAGCAAGAAATCAATGGAGGGAACTAATACTGAAAAGTAACTAAATACGCTTACTCACGTAGAAGTACAATGTATTTAGTTGAGTATTTCCATTTTTTGCTAAATTATAGTTTTTTTTATATTTAAAAACATCGCAATTAATGCAAATAGGTAATAATAATCTGTTAATAATTTGCTGAATCTGCACTCTTACTTTCGATACTCACATTTTGTAGTAGATATTACTTGACAGATTCAGTAATCAACAACATTTGTTATAAGAACAATGTGTCGTCTTTAAAAACTAACTATAAGTCGATTAAAAAACATTAAACTGGTTTTGAAATGGTTCGCCGCTGAGGCTAACGGGCTAACGGACGTTTGCCGGAGGGGCTAGCATCTTCCTGAGATTTAACACGGGATTCAGGAACGAAGAAGAAACGAAACCAAAGAAGAAGAAAGTCAAAAAGAAAGAAGAAGAAACTCAGAAGATGAAGAAGAAGAAGCGGTTCAAACATGATATTGGCTAAGATAACACTCACCTAAGTCTTGAAACTTGGACCAAATTTGTCTTTTGTCGAATTTGGACCAAAACTGGCGTATAAAAAAAACCTTTTAAAACATTTCTCCGGTCGGTTCGTCGCGGTTTCCTGGTCCTTAACCGCTCTTTTCTCCGGGGCGGGGATGCTGTCTGTGTCGGAGCCGTTCTAGTCTCCCAGCTCTTTGAGCGGCTGTCTGCTTTGTGACACCGGTGGTTCCATCCTCCTCCTCTGGTTCCTAGCGGATTTTGAAAAGCGGCTGGAAGAGGAAGGGGCGGTGACCGGCCGCCTGACTGGCCGTAAGCTAACCGAACACCGGCCCCCTGTGGACCGAACCACCGCTGCAGGAGGAGGCAGAACAGGGTTCACACGTCCATGGTCCAGGTCCAAAGGACTGAAATCCTCCTTTGCTAATTGATTTCTGCATCCTGTGAGTTCATTTCCAGACATTTTAGCCTGAATCGCCGTTACCAGCTCATATTATTAACAGATTTGAGTCTCATCTGTGCTGAAAAACGTGGAGAAATCTCAAAATCTGCCTTGGCAAGTCTGTTAGTTTCTTTTAAGACATTTTTTAAGGTTGATGGTTCTGGGAGAACACGGAGAAGACCTGGAAAAATAGTGGACCTTCCCAGATGTGGTTCCTCAAGTCACAAATGGTCCAAAGAGAACATCCAAGGACCTGCAGGCCTCTTACACCTCAGTAAAGGTCAGAGGTCATGGCTCTACTATTCCAAATACACTGAGCAAAAATGACATCATGGGAGAATGGTGAGGAGGTACGTTTAATCTAGAATCCTGAACAAACCAGGGGAATAGAAAATAGTCAAATTCCAGATAAATCAGCATAATTTCTGTGTCCCTCTCTATCAGCAGGGTTATGCGGAATCATTTCAGATTAAAAGTATTTATTCAAAGGATGTCGTCGAATTTTAAACATGTGCTCTAGGACATTTACTATTCCTCCAAGTTAGATATTTGTTGAATAATTCCAACATTTCAATTTCTCACCTTCTTTCTTCTTTTACCCCGGGACTCATTTTACCAAATTTTTTTCTTTTTTAATCTGATAAACTAGCTACTAACTATCAACATTTAGAGAAAAGTCTTGATTTTGTTTCTAAGAAGAGAACAACTATTATCTACAATTTATTTGTAGATAAACATACTATATAATGAGTAAAAATACATTTTGTTGTATATTTTCAGTAAAATTTTGTATTTCTCTCCACAATGGCCAAAACTCAGAGTGAGACTCAAACTCTCTTGTTTTTGAAATCCTACCGGTGGCTGTCAGTCCCGTACGATCTCACCAGAACACGGCTATGTGATTATTAAAGCATAATATGAACCGCATTTCTACGCCAATTCTATAACTAAGATGTCAACGTGAACATTCTAAAAAATGAGCCAGCACCTTTTTATACCTCATATGTTTACATTAATCATCTGTAGTGGGTAAATCTTCAATAACTGTAAAGATACATTAAAAATAAAACCTTTCAGAAATACACAAGACAGAGTGAAAGAACTTCAATACCCATAATGCCTTGCAGCTCACTATGCCTTCCCTGTCAGCTGTTTGTTTGTTGTTTGTTTTGGTGTTGGGAGTCTTAGTGAACGTCGGTAGGTGCATTTCTGTCTGTTTTTATTTGTTTTTGTTTACCTTCTACTTGTAAAGGAACTCTAAATATCATCAGTCGTGTCTTACGCTCCTAATAAGAACTGAGCCAGCCGACACACTCGCTCCTTTGAGAGTTTGACTGACCGTTTTGAATTTGAACCAGAAACAGCAGGGATGTGATTATTCTCGGTTGAACTCTGACCTTCTCCTCTCACAATGCTCGCGTTGTCAGGAGGAGAGGCGTGCTGGGAGGAAGAGGAAGAGAGATTTGAGCAGCAGGACAGAAGGGGAATAATCGCAGCCAGAGAATGAAGAGGGCCTTGTCGTTTCTCCTCGCCGTCTACGCCTCGGTGCCGGTCGTTCTCTACCTCTTCCCCTGGATTCTTGGACATGCAATATTTGCCCACGTATGTAAGTCATTTGTGTTTGATTACTGAAGCCACAGTTGTGTGTTTAACCTGTCACAACCCGCCATTGTTGTTTTTTTAATTGCAGATTAAACACATACCTAGTGTCGCACGCATGAGATCAGGTTGTGATCTCTTCTTAAAATCACACACTGAATTAAACAGAAGGAGCTGTCCAGGGAATAATTGATCATGGCGTGTTATGAAGTGATTTCATGGCACCGATCCATCAGATAAACCTCATCGGAGTAAGCGACGGGGTTTGTCTGACTCCATTCATGCAGCGGCAAAGTTCAGCCATAAAACTTGATCAGATTGTGAAATTCACCCAACTGTCATTCTGCACCGACAACCCCGGACGTCAGCGTGACACAATACATTGTGAAACTTTATATATGTTTTAATTATTTGTTATTTGCGGTGTAGACGTCGCAGCGTAGTGTTTGAGCAGTGGGAGTGGTAGGAAAAAGGGCGTTAAGGTGTGCTCACAGGTCGGGTCAGGTGATTACAGGTGACTGACTGGCGCCAACAGTTTTTGACCCTGTCTCGTCTGACGATGGCGTGTAAACTTCAGTTCTGTCGTGCCTTTATTTCCGTCGCATTGGAATTATTATTATTAGAACAAACAGTCCACTCTTCAGGTATTCCAACTCCCAACCTTGCATCCATCGGCCCTCATTGAGTTTCATTAGTCACACGATTTAAAGGACCGGTGTGTTGAATTTGGCTGAGTGGGACGCTGCAACCCATCTTTTCAGACGGGTTGCCCGTAGGATTCAACTCAGCTGCAGGATTCAACTCGGCTCAACCGCCAGTCTCGGAGCTGCATAGGCCGAGTTGAATCATCCGGCCGAGTTGAATCCTCCGGCCGAGTTGAATCCTCTGGCCGAGTTTAAACCCCTGGCAAAAACGCGCCGTTGCTTTATCTTGTTCTAAATAATAAGCAAAGATCCTTCATTTGTCAAAACACAGTAAAAACTTAAGACACACTGAACCTTTGAGTCGAGTAAAAGTAAAAAGTTGTAATACGTGAAAAGCCTACTTAAGTGCAGTTGCCAAATATTTGTACTTCACTCGTCATTTCCCTCCTCTGACGGTGACAAAGTGTATATGATATATTTTGAATCATGTTACATTAAAATACAATTGATAAAGATACTATATGATGCAATAAAATACTATACTACTATATAATACTAATATTAGTGTCACATAAAATGACGTACGTACTTATTATAAAAATGCCACATGATACATGATGATGTAATTGGATCTGATGCCATAACTTCAATCTTGTCGCGGTACCGCTGGATATGAGATGATGATTGGAACCTGTAGGAGGTGACGGGACGATAGAACCATCAGACTGACCTTGAGTTGTTTCATCTGCTGCAGTGAGGTTCCCATTCTTCGCCGATCTCAGCAGACCTGAGGACTTCCTGAACCACACACGCAACTTCTACCTCGACACCGAGGAGGGGATCTCGGTGGGCGTCTGGTGAGTCTTCAGCGGGTTCCTGTTTGGACCCCTCCGAGTGCCGCAGCGCTTGACGAGCGCACGTATATTTGACTCGAGTGGCGCCCGCACTCAAGCTGCCGGCTGAAAACAAAAAACATATTTGTTTGCCTTCTCTCCGCTCTCCATCTTTGTGTCTCTCAGGCATACGCTCCCCGCCAGCCAATGGGAGGAGGCCGCAGGGAGAAGCCCTGAGTGGCATCAGGAGACTCTGGGAGACGGCCGGCCTGTTATTATCTATCTCCACGGCAACGTAGGGACCAGGTGGGGAGAGAGCAGCAGGATGGAAACCCTTGAATCGATCTTAAGGGAGTGTAGTGGGCATTAGAGGCCCGCGGGTTCGTCCACAGCCACAATGCGTGCAAGGGCTTTTGGGTAAATGAGGGTGAAAGCCACTCGTGCGCGTTCATTAATATTCTCCCGTCTTTCCTGCAGGGCCATGAACCACAGAGTGAAACTGGTGAAGGTAAAGGTTTATGGTTTAAAGCGTTTTCACTGTTTTTGTGTGCAGTTTTGACTTTTGGCTCAAACGTGTGTTTCTGTGTGTTTTCAGATTCTCAGCGCTGCAGGGCATCATGTCTTCTCTTTAGACTACAGAGGTGAGACGATTGTTGGCGCTCTTCAAGTGGTCTGTTTCCTGCAACTCTAAATCCAGGAGTACCTTCTGGGGTCAGAGGGGGGTCTCCCATCACAATTTAAAAAAAAATTACTTTTTGAAATAAACCAGATTTCATTCTTTATAAAAAAAAAATAATTTTCTTCAGAAAAAAATAATCCACTGTTGGAATTCAGATGATGCTTCAACAGTGACGCCTACAGGTCAGCGAGGTGAAAGGCAGTCTGTGGGAAGTGGAGAGCAGAGGAGGACATGCTTCACCCTCCTCCTCTGGATGTGGGATCTACTAGATCCGTTTAATTGATTTCAATCGGCTTCTTATTTTCATGCTGATCTGCTGTTGGCCAAAACACAGGAAGTAACGAGCCAAGGGAGGACGTCCTCCTTAACCAATCAGCAACCAAAAAAAAACAAGATTGACCTTCCGTGGGTCCAATGATATATCCCACATTTCCTTTTCAGTTCTCCACCACTGTGAGGCGCTAGAGTGAGTTCTTGTGTTATTTTCATTGAGGTTTTGGAGACTCCACTGGAGAGCCAAGTGAAGCCGGACTGACCAGCGACGCCCTCTACCTCTACCAGTGGGTCAAGAAGCAAAGCAGAGGGGGTCTCGTCTGTCTGTGGGGACACTCCCTCGGCTCTGGGTCAGCAACTCCGACCTCTGTCAACGGAAATGATGGAGACAACTGAACATACATGGGGAGAAAAACTCTTATTCTGTGTTTTCCTTGCAGGGTGGCGACCAACACTGCAGTCAAAGTACAAGAACAAGGTGGGATTTCCTCTGTGGGTCAGAAAGTCGGTTTAACATCTCCTCCCTTCGTTCTCTGCTAGTTTTGTTGGACTTGAAGATCCATCGGAGCAAGATCCGTTGAAAAAGCAGTTTAAAGTTCCATCATGAATCACTCTCCACCCCCAGCTGATGGGAAGTGAGCTGAAGTTCCTGTGACCGCACGCCGTTTCAAAGAAAAGCAATGAAACTGATTAGAATTCATTTATTTTCACGCCCAAGTCTCAACTCTTAGCCTCTGAGCTCAAACTATTATCTGGTTACGCAACAGCAGAACAAAACCTGGACTGCTGTCGCTGTTGTGTGTGGGTCAAAGGTCAACACTGAGGCATGGCCAGACCCAACACAAAGTCACTTTAGTCCAGTCTTTTAGTTTCAATGAAAGTTTAAAAATCATACAGAGTAATGTATTTTAAGTGATCTCGCTTTGAAGGATTACAGTGGAAGTGACGAAGCGGGTCGGCATTGTGTGTGTGTTCTGAGCGGTTTCATTTAATGTTCCCTCCGTCCGAAAACCCATTATGTGACATTTAGAAGTGAAAATAAAACGTTGTAAGCGTCGTTCAGTCCATTATGTGTTCTGTGTTGGCTTTTGTTCAGGGAATTCTGGGCTGCTAGCTTTAGCCGCTCTGCTAACGTCAGCTTCTCAACTTGCTGTTCTTCGGAGTGATTTAGTTTGAAGTGTGGGATTAAGTTCGTTGTGCCGAAAACTAGTTCGGGGGTTGAAGAGATGCTTTATTTTGTGTGAATCGCGAGCTTTGTGTTTTCTGGTTTATTGACAGCCTATCTCAAGTGATGCTGATCGTCCGATTGCCGATTTCGCACCTCTAAATGTAATCTAGAAAAATGCCACAGTTACGTGTCGTAGAGTAAACTGGAAAAAAGTCGGCAGCAAAAACAATGGCGATCACATTTGTAAGATCGTGATTTTACTGTGTTAATTTTGAAAGGCTACACCGCCTCCTACCGGTCTAACATGCTTTGGTTTTGCCTATCCATGCGCATTAGGATAACCTTCACCATGTTGCTGTGTAAACACAGAACTTTTTGTAAAACGCGAACGAAAAATCTTTTCAGTTTTTTGCTAAATTTGTGACGGAGAGTCTGCTAATGCAGATTGCTAATTAGCACTTTGAGATTTGATCCAAATGTAAAGTGCATTATAAATTAAATGTATTATTATATTATTATTTACTAATGCGTTTAGCTTCATTGCAACAGGAACGATTACAGCGCAGGAAACGGCGTAGCTACGGTGTAGCTGTAGTAATAAATCAATATTTCTTAGAATCATTTCTTTTTTTACGTCAGGGTCTGCTGTCGATGCTTTAATCCTGGAGGCGCCGTACACCCGACTGGGAGAAGTCGTAGCCGTCCATCCGCTCACCAAGGTGAGGCCCGCCCCTCAGGGCGTTTCCTGTTCCTGAAACTTTCTGACTTCTTACATCACAACTCCTCCTCAAGCTCCGCCGCTCCACCCGAGACCCACATCTGAGATCTTCTTCAATCAAAGTCTTTGTATTGAAGATTTTCAACACTGTATAATGTATATATACAAAATACAATTATCTCAGCTGGTTAATGTCTTTATGATTCTATTAGTTCAAGTGAAGACCACTGCCGTAAATAATCATCACACACACACACAGTGAAACCTTTAACCGTGTCCATTCATGCGTTTCTATGTTTTTAAAGTAGACAGGACACTAAAAATGTCCATTTGTCCTCGTGTCCTTCCAGATGTACATGTTCCTCCCAGGATTTGAGCGCCTGCTGTGGTCCGTGTTGGACATGAACCACATCGTGTTTGCCAACGATAAAAAGTAAGAGCCTTCTACGTGATATTTTTCTGTTACTTGCCAACTCACAACAACTCTGGGTTCACCGACGGTGGCGAGGGGGAAATAGCGAAGATCCCCTCCATCTAATGAGACGCGTGTCTGACAGTTTAGAGTCGCTGACCAGTCCACTCCTGATCCTGCATGCCGAGGATGATGATGTCGTACCGTATCGCATGGGCCGCCAGGTACAGCAGCTCTTTGCACACGCCTCCTCTGACCGCCGCCTCTCTGAATTACTGATTGTTCTTGTCCTCCAGCTGTACGACGTCTCGCTCCAGGCCCAGAAGAAACGCAACTCAGGCGCTCAGGTTGAGATGATGTCCTACAGCGCCAACCTGGGAATGTCCCACAGCAGCATCTACTTAGACCCCGATCTGTCACACGTGGTCGGGTGAGTTTGTGCCGACGAAGAGAATCATCTCATCCTTCCAACAATCAGTTATTTAATGATCCAAGTTGCTACTTTTATTTGACTGTCATGTTTCCTGTTTTATTTTGAAAGTGTCCTGCTATTTTTCACTCATGACAGAAAAACTATTTTTTTTTGTGTAAAGAAAATTTCCCCCAAGAGAGAAAATATGATATACTAAAGGTAGATCTCATCGAGTCGATCCATCTGCAACAAACCTGAAGTCAATCGGACCAACGGTTCAGAAATTATGGCCAAAAGACAAGGAGAAATTGCTCCCCCTAGTGGTGGAAACATACAACTGAAAAAGGAGCCAAATGCAGATCAGTTCCAGTGGAGCCTACAAATGAAAAATGATATTGAATAGAGAGAAAAAAAAAAAGGTAGTACAGACAGAACTGCCAGGTCTAACACGCAAAAATAAATAAATAGAAAAGTCAAAAAAAGTTGTGAATAAATAAAAAATTTACAAAAAATTAGCAAATGCTAAAAACAAAGAAACTCTAAACCCAGGAGACGAGGACAGGCTCTCAAGACTCAGGTGAGCCCGAAGTCTCAAACGTGAGGAAAAACAAAACAGGAAGTGTTGAGTACATAGAACAGGACTTTCAAAATAAACTAAAACTTTAACCCCGCGGTCCTTCTTACAGATCAAAACCTAATCGTCTTTTCCGGTTTCAGGAAATTCCTACGAACGCCGAGACAGTAGAGTCCAGCCCGTCACGACACAAACCGTACAGTCGGAGAGACCGCTGGAGCCGGGAATGGCCCCGACCTGCCAAAATGAAGATGATGATGATGATGAAGAACGAATCAAGTTTACATCCTAGACCCGGTGATTTAAGCCCGACCGCTGAAGGATTGAGTTCATGTTCAGATCAGGAGGTGGTGGAATAATAATCTGATCATTTATCGTACGTCAGGCCCGTGTTTGAGCTTCGTCAGGAGGGAAACGTGTGAAATGAAAGGATGAAACGGACACAGTTTGTCATTAAACACATTGTGTACTACACAACTATGTGAGTTTTTATTCGCACACAGAAACAGAATCTGAGCTCGGAAGTCAAATATCTTCACGCATGAATGGTTTCGGGGAACGGAGAGGCTTCGTCTCTCAGAACACACAGCGGGAATAGAACCTTCTCCTCTCTCCTCCAGTCCACACGTCGGTGCCGACGGACTCCACAGACGCTCTACAATCAGTGAGAACCTGCGCAGACGTCGACCCCGAAACGGTTCCGTTGGTGAAGCGGAGCCCGAAACCACCCGTTTGAGCATGAAGGCGGTCTCCGGTCCGAGGAGCGGCCTCACATTTTCTCCCTCAGAGCTCGGGCCGTCTCCTCGATGGCCTCCCTCGGCTCGTTGGGGGGCGGGATCTTCAGGTCGGTCGGCTCCACCCCCCACACCTCGGTGGCGTACTGCGTGATGGTTCTGTCGCTGGAGAACTTTCCCGTGGCGGCGATGTTCTTTATCACCATCTTGGTCCACGCCGTTTGATCCTTTTAGGAGGAAAATACATTTTTATTATAGTTTTTATTTATTATAGGTTGACATCTCTTATCAAAAGTACAGGATAAAGGGCGGGTTCAGTTTTAACAAGCCTGAGTTGGGGGGCCGCCCACAAGTGGGATTTCATGTACTTGGTATAAATAATAATAATAATAATACATTTAATTTATAATGCACTTTACATTTGGATCAAATCTCAAAGTGCTACAAGGTAAAAGCAGATAAAAGCATCAATAAAAAATAAAATAACTATATAAAAGCCTTACCAAAAACCAACAATGTTAATTAAGGTTATAGGTTCTGCTAAAAAGGAAAGTTTTAAGTCCTTTTTTAAATGTGTCAGTCGTCTGTGGAGCCCTCAGATGGTCAGGGAGGGCAT